>JARHVA010005289.1:815000-817500 GCA_037957365.1 Torreya grandis | reverse complement strand
CTTCAGCTGATCACTATACATCACTTTTTTATTGAAAACAACGTCACGGCTCCTAATTATCTTGTTAGTTCCTAGATTCCAAAATCTGAAACAAAAATCATCTGAGCCATAGCCAATAAATGTGCACCTCATAGACTTAGCATCCAGCTTCTTTCTATTTTCCTTATCTACGTGCACAAAGGCTTCACAACCAAAAACTTTGAGAAAAAAGAGATCTACCTTTTTACCTATCCAAGCCTCTTCTGGAATTCCACCATTCAAAACTGTAGAGGGTCCTCTGTTAATTAGGTACACTGCAGTGTCAACAGCTTCTGCCCAAAACTCTAAAGGCAAACCATCATGCAATCTCATACATCTTGCATGCTCCATGATTGTTCTGTTCATCCTTTTAGTAATTCCATTCTACTGAGGTGTCCTTGGAACCGTCCTTTGCCTATGGATTCCATGCATGTAACAATACCAGTTGAACTTATAACTGCAGAACTCTCCACCATTATCAGATCTCAGGCACTTTAATCTTTTGCCTGTTTCATTCTCAACCATAACTTTCCAAATCTTAAAGGTCTCAAATACATCAGATTTCTTCTTAATACAGTAGATCCATACCTTTCTTGTAGCATCATCTATGAACAAAACATAGTACTGTGATCCTCCAATAGAAGCTACCTGAGCCGGTCCCCACACGTCTATGTGAACAAGCTGTAACTTATGCTTCTTCTTTGTAGACCCAGTCTTGAGAAAACTAACCCTTTTCTATTTTTTAAATACACAGTGCTCACAAAATTCTAGATCCATGCTTTTCAAATCTGAAAGCTTACCTTTAGACTTAAGAATTGACATCCCCTTCTCACTCATGCGGCCAAGCCTTGAGTGCCACAATTTTGCATCCACATCTAAAGTAGATAATACAGAAAGAGAATTGTTAGTAACACAATTACACAAATAGAGAGTACCTACTCTCTTACCTCCAGCCATAACAAGTGCACCCTTGGTCACCTTCCAAGATTCTGCTGTGAGAGTTACTGTACAACCCTCATCCCCTAACTTTCCTACAAAAATCAAATTTCTCTTCAAGCTAGGAACATGCATAACTTCTCTCAACACCCATGTGTTGCCATTCTGCATTTTCAGCTGCACTTTACCTTTGCCAATAATCTTACAAGGCTCATCATCCCCTAGATACACTATTCCAAAATCTCCATAGATATAGTCACAGAAATATTCCCTATTAGGGGTAGCATGAAAAGATGCACCAAAATTTAACACCAAAGATTCTATATTATTATGCAAAGAGAATATTAAAGCATCTTGTGCAATACCTGCAACCTTTGCTTCTTCTTTTCCTTTGTGTTGATTGTCCTCCTTAGGCTTTGACCAACAATCTCTGCTTATGTGCCCCATCTTTCCACAATTTCAGCATTGTGGCTTCCTGCCATTTCTGGATTTGGATCTGCCTTTCCCCTTAGACTTGGATCTTGATCTCCCTTTCTTGCTCTTCTCTTTTTGCCTTCCCCTGCTCTCAAAACATAAAGCGTTCCCAGATGTCTCTTCTGTGCTTTTACTGCGAATTTCCTCATTCAAGATAACACTAACAACATCCTCTACTTTTAAAATATTTGATGCAGATGCAGTATTGCTAACTGCCATTACTAATCTATGCTAGCTTTCAGGCAAAGAACATAATATTAAAAGATATTTTATTTCATCATCAAATACAATTTTGACTGAACTTAATTGATTTACAATACCATGGAAATCATTCAGGTGATTAGATACAGATCCACCTTCTTGCATATGCAAATTAAATAGTTGCTTCATAAGATATACCTTATTAAAGTTGAGGGTTTTTCGTACAAATTTGCTAGAGTAGTCATCAACTCTATCGTTGTTTTTGCCTATGATAAATTAGATATCACAGTGGATGCTAGACTCAGTCTTATAGACCCCAGAGCCTTTCTGTCAAGAACTTCCCATTCTTCATCCTCCATGTCTGTGGGCTTCTTTGTAATCCCACCTAATGGTAAGTATAGATCCTTCTGATACAGATAGTCCTCTATCTGCATTCTCCAATGTTGATAGTTTTTTCCATTGAACTTGTCCATTCTTAGTTTACTTTCATCTGCCATTGCTTCTCCCACTCAAACAAAAATCCTTGTAGAAACTCCTGTGAGCAACCTCTAATCAATACACACTACACAGATCTAAACCGCCTATTAGTGAAACTGAGCTTTGATACCAATTATTGGATATCAAACTCTAAACCCACAACCAAGACTCTGATACCACTTGTTGGGGTCAACCAACAATATGATTACACTTATGAAAGCAATAAACCACGGAATTAAATCAGATAGATAAGTAATTAGAATCAGATAATAGAAAAGAACAAGAGATACAAGAAACCACCCTGAAAACTTGTATTGAACTCTTTACAAAAGGAATACAATTGAAGAAACTTCTTTCTTCCACACCTCTCTCATATGCACAAGATCTCTCACTA
>JARHVA010005289.1:800000-810000 GCA_037957365.1 Torreya grandis | reverse complement strand
AATAGTTTTTGAATCCTTCAACCTATTTTTAAGTCATATCAATGAACTATTTTGAATTAAAATTATTTTTATTATGTTACTCAAAAAATTTGGACTATGAACACCAAATAACACACCTTAGTTGATAACTTAGTCTCTTACTAGGCAGTAAACAAAACTCTCTAATGCTGAGTTGTTTCTCAATTGTGATACATTATCAATGTGATCATTAAAATATAAATGTTTCTAGGGACTAGTTACAAACCCAAGGTATTTGTTAAAACATTATATCTATACTCACTAACATAAATATGGTCATTGCCTCAAGGGCTTGTTCAAAGTAACAAGAATTTGGTTCATTCATATACAGTAATAGAAGAACTCATACCTTAGAAACATGTATTCTTTGCACTCAAACCTATAACAAACACATTAAAAGCTTACATATGGATTCATGGATCTATCAATATAATTCATAGTGAATATAAATCAATATTAAACAAAAAATGGCATAACAAAACTCATATAAGTTTCCTTTTTCAATAGTTTATCTTATTTTTATTAAATTGTTAAGCAAAATGATTAACTACAATTTATGATTTATTTTTGGAAATTATTTATAATTAATTTTTTTAATTATGTGGTAGGTGGAATTAATTATACATAGGGAGTGTTGTATAAATATGAGAAGAATTACATAAATGTATATGGAATAAATCAAATGTACTGGAGAAGCTCAATGCAGAATGACAAACATTACATGATGTCTCATGCAATGTGGTTGGGGCCATCACTTAGAGGAGGCTTAAAACCACATAAATTTTTAGGTAGCCTAAATCATTGAATTGGGTCAATGTTCTCCTACACTACAACATGGTGTATCCTATCTACCACATTCTAATGGTGAGCTATGAGTACATGGTACTCATATATAGGCTTCATAATGATTTATAAATAAAGTGGTCACATTAATGGCCACAAGATCATGTTGTTTTGCTTGATGCATAGGGTATTCTAGGTGCCATTACAAAATATCTTAGGCCCTTTTTGGATAAGTTCTTGTAAATTAAGGTGTCTAATGATATGAATGTCTATGTGCATCTAAATCAAGTATAAAATATATTGATTGGTGGGAAACTACCTTTCCGAGTATGATTTAAATTATAGAGTGTTTAGAATAACCTAATTTAGACATCTGATCTTTATCTAATGTATCCATATGTAGCATTATGGAAGAGATACATTATCTCCCACAATATAGACTTTCGTCTCATACAACTCGGCAATAGTATTTTAAGAACAAAACCGCTATTTTTTTACATGCATATTCTAGAGGATGAAAGTGACGGTTCTAAAATTCAATAAAATAGTTTTGTAAAAATATGTTTCAATAATGATAAATAATTTAATTTAATGGTAAAAAAAGTACATATTTTTGTATTACATACATATTTGTGTATTACATATTTATTGATGATCTTGATGTTAATGTTAGTTTTTATTCTAAATGCTAGTTGTTATTCTTGATGTTTATGTTTTAATATTGATCCAGATAATAAGCTAGTTATCTCACACTTTGCCTTTTTCTTGATTGCATTTATTTACAAAAGTTTAGTAATTCATTTCTCACTATGTGGTTTATGGTTCTTCAACATATATTTAGGTTAAAGGTATCTAAACATGCTCTGACTTTATTTCTAGGACCTGAGGGCATTGAAGTTACTCTTACTCTCTTCATGTAGGGTTTCAAAAGGATTTTTAAGTTTCATAAGTTTTGTATGGTTACAAAGCAACTCTTCAATCCATTAGATTTCCACACTTTATCCTCCTTTCAACTTTTAAATGAAGATATTTTTCTCACTGTATATTTAGGCTCTATCAACAGATTTTCCAGGGTCTTTCTCAAGGTTTTAATTTCACACAAATGTTGTAATGCCTTTGAAGAAAATCCTTACTATTACTATTACTGTTATTGTTATTGTTATTGTTATTGTTATTGTTATTATTATTATTATTATTATTATTATTGTTATTATTATTGTTATTATTATTATTATTATTATTATTATTATTATTATTATTATTATTATTATTATTATTATTATTATTATTATTATTATTATTATTATTATTATTATTATTATTCAAGTAATGATATCAATATTTAACTAGTTAACATATGATTACCTAATATTTGATCTTATTTATCATCAGTTTCATTACCCTCTCTACATTTCCACTAACTCACAAACACTTTCCATGTTTAAATTCTCCTCTTTTCACAACTCTGCCAGTCAACTCACAGTCCTTGAATCCCTATTTTTGGGCTTTTAACTTGGTATAGAATAATAATTTCTCCATTTTGAATAAAAACTATTTTTACAGACACCCTTTTCTAATATTTAACTAACCTCATAGTTTCATAACCCAAATCAATCTCTAAAACACTTTTTTAGACTTATTTTGCCAATTGTTACCTTTCATTAGGTCCCTTAGGTCAATTTTAGCACCTATTTATACATAGGTATCTATAATAGTATGGATACATACTCCCTGATCATAAAAACCATAAAATATGTTATAAAACTTCATAATCTAACTTCCCACCAAGTTTATCTAATTTTTGATAGATATAATGGTCTATTTCCTTCAAACCCTAGGTTTAGGATTTTCCTATCCCTATCTTAGTTAAGATGGATTAAATTTCATTTGATAACAATTTTATGAGTTTCATGGACCTATAAAAAGTTACTAGGATATATATTTCCCTCCATCATGTCTTCCAATCATTAAATGTTGTTATCCAATCCACTGTCTAAGATTTCCATATCAAAATCTATTTGACTGTGTTAAGAAATTATGAGTTTACAAGTCTATATGCTTGTAAAGGTTGAAAAATACACATAAAATGTAAAAAATTTAGAAAAAATAACTTAAATATCATTAAAATAACCTTCCAAGATTCCCCAAAACACATAATCCTCAAGTCAATGATCATTTCCTTCAATGAAACAACTTTGCATTAACTACTACAGGAAACAAGATTGTCCTAACCCTTTTTCCATGATTACAAGGTTTCTTAGATAATTTTCAAAGAGTATATTTTAACACAACTACCAAGAATCTTTGGACAAGGATGACAATACAATTTCAATATCACTGATCTCTTAACAATTAATATATTGTTTGCATACAAGAGAAACAACACCCAAACAATGGTCTATATACATAATGTCTAGAACAGAAACTTCTTTCTTGATTATTGAAACTTGTATTCTCAAATATGTTAATTCAAATACATTTTAAATGTATTCTCAAGCTATATATTCTTCAATCACATTTGGAAACAATTACCAATCTCATTCTTCATTAACAAAACACTTATACTTAGCCACATAAGCAATTACCCAAAACAGGGAATATAAGTCTGCAATGATTTTTATGTGGATTTCTCTCTATTATTTATCTCTTCCACATTCAAATATAATAAATATCTACTCTTTCTATATGACTCCAAAATCCTAGAAGAGGACACATAAATGAATCTTAATTTCCCTTTTTCCACTTAGATGTTTCTTACCAAAATGATTGCATTATGACTTGATTTTCACTATATGACATATCTATGAACATAACAATACAATCATAAGCATTTATAAACCTCTTACCATGCCTAAACACTTGGATACACTTATTATATCTTTCCAACATCAAAAAATTGCACAAAAGTCCTTAGACAAGACTTGGACAACATTCAAATTTTTAAATAGTGTTTTTGGCAAGAAAGTGATCACAAAATACAAATTGAACTATTTTTGAAACAAATGTAATACAAAGTGATCAAATCTATTACACAATCCATAACCTTTGTTTTGGTAGATGTTGGAATGGGTATACATTAGGAGAGAGGTCAGATCATTATTTTATCAATTTATTGATGTGAATAACTAGGAGATAAGATCTTAATGATAATTCTTAGAAGAAAGAGACCCCAAAATGGAAGTTGACAATATATAAACCCTGTTTCTATACTTGCATTATTGTTTCATGACTACAAGGATTGATCTTTGAGAGAATCCATATGATCAATGAGTTATTGGATTATAAAATGTGTTGATAAGTTCATTATGGAGGTTTTAAGTGGTTTATTATCTCTCTTTGGTTGAAACATTTTTGTTGGTTGTCTGATAGCAACACAATCCTTTAATAAACCCTTATAATCTGGATAATCCAAGGGAAATTGAGTTAGAATGTGTGAACATAGGATTGGATTTTTATTTTCAAAGGTTGGAGGAGTTGTATTAGGGTAAGACCATCTTTATGCATTCAGGACATACATACCATATTTTATAAACATTCAACAATAATCTAGCCTATATGTTACAAGATCAAGCACAATTTTTTAATTAATAGAAAAATGTCATGCCTCTAAAAATGCCTATAAACTATGTCATTACCATTCATTTTTACTCAGTTTATATTTAAAAATGGAAAATAATCCACATGATTAGAAGAAGCTACAAAAATAGGTCAAGGAAAACACTCGAGGGACTTTAAACATCATGATAACATAGCCCATATGCTTATCAATAAGATGACATAGAAGATTTTCATAAGAAGTCAATTTATAAATTTTTTGGTTAAATAACTTCTGAACATAGTCATCTATTCATTCAAACAATACTTAAATACATAAGATGAACTAAGCAATTTTTGGCAAGTAAACATCAATTTTTTAGATTAAAATGTGAATACGCATGCATTTTAATTGATTTCCATCCAAAATTATAAGCATACATCATGTAATATTAGACACACGAGTCATTACACATAATTAATTATCATTGTTCATGTATAGAATACAACTTCTATTAGGAGACTTCACATTGGCATGTGCAAACAAAATATCAAACTCCACATTAAAAATATGAAACTACTACTAATATATGGAAACTATTCCTTCATGCTTCATTTACATGGCCAATAATATCTCTACCTTTACATCATAGAGTGATTTTGTGTAGGCATGGGCATCTTGTAGATTGATAAACTTTATTTTAGCATCCATATTCTCATGCATGCAGTGTGAGAAGTGCATGATGTAGCTATTTAAACTCATTGGTCCTGTAAACCAATATAGTTTCCAAATTGATAACCTTTTCCCTTACACCATCAAGAAGCTTAGTAAAAAATTGGTTTTCCCTCTTAAGTGATTACTTTTTATAGCCACTAGTGATAGTTACAAACCAAGATGTTCTTCTATGCCCATTGCATTCTGGGATCTCATCTTTACGAGAAGGTTTTCCATGTCCTCAGGAAATTAGGTAACCATTCTCTTCTAAATTTGGTACTTTGTCTATAAAAAATATGATACATGTTAAATCCAATGATATCTTTTAATATTTTTATCATTAAAAAGCTAAAAAAATCTAGGCATAAATGAGGGTCCATGAGATTTTTCAAAAGCTAAGAACATCCAATTTTTTTATAATTATGAATAGTTACCTTACACACAAAGAGATTTCTAACCTAAATGAAAAAAATGAAATCATTATATTGGTGTATGAAATATTTAGCTATGGTATGGTCATTATGATGTATTTTAGTATTTCCCCATTCCTTGTCACCTCTCCTCCCATGCCTCGAACAACAATCTATAGTCATCAACAATTGTTGTGTCCATTGCCTAAACAAACAAACACATGATATGAGACAAAGGAATGTTAGAGAGATAAGCCATGAGATAAAATCTTATATTTTACTCCTCCCCACCATGGTTAATTTTATATAGATAAAGAGACATGTGAACATGTGAACTTTTTCACCAACATTTGAATTAATGAAAGGAGAATAATGCATACATGTGAAGATGACAGATCACCAATTGAAAACATCACATAACATACATGTAAAAAATATATGATGAGTATGTGGGAAAAACATTGCATCATTGAACCATGTATGATTGTGAAATACGTCAGTAAATGCAAATTAACCACCAAACCATTTCTTGAATCATATATAAACAAAAAATTATGTATCACACACAAACCATAAAAGAAACACTTGTATTTAAATCTCCTATCTAAATAATATGTTTGACTACACATCAAATATGTCATACATATTATGCCAAAATCTATATATAAATAATAGTGTCTAAGGCAATAGTCATAAGGCAATATCAATATTCATGGCATGGCATTTTGGCCTCTAGAAATGGACAAAGTAGTGGAAGCGGTCAACCACATGAATTCATGCATATGCATGTCACCTTGGACACCTACATTTCAATGTGTAGTTTAGAAATCTTGATAAAATGTAAGAATAATACACCAACATGAAGAATAAACTTATATGTTTTGTTAAATAAGAAGTAACTATCATACCTCCTAAACATGGCCCATCCATGCCTATGACTAAGCTAACTCATCTCCCCTAAAAGTCTATATACAATAACAATATACATTAATATCAAAATATGTAATTGTAGGGTTGAAACAAAGGTACCATGAATAAATACGAGTACATATAATATGTAGTCATCATAAGAAGTCCAATATCAATTTGTGAGGCAACCTATCATACACACTTTCATTTGTTACCCACCCTGATGAACATATCTACCATTCTACAAATGTATTTCTCTCAAAGGAATGTGATACTCATCACTAGAAAGGGCTTGAGAGTCATCCCTCCATAATAAAAATGGTGATACTCTTCATTGAATGTAGTCTTCCCTTCTTTGTGCAAGGTTTTAACTTAAATTATATACATCCATCTCATCTTTGATATAATTCAAAGTTGCCTCACTAAGATAACATAACTTGTACACATCTTCCTTAGCCATCCATGATCTTTCTAGCCTATCTCTCCTTTTAATACTCTAATTTTTGAAGATTCAGTCTATTGGCCTCTTTTTTATTTACCTTTTGTTAATTTCTATTCCCTTAGGCATAGACTTCCCACTTATAACAATCTTAGGGGGCCTCCTTGGGACATGTTGATGACCATGAATCTTATGATGGTGAGTGTTAAGCCTGTCTCATGACCAAAATTGATGGCCACCATCTGCTCTAAATGTGTCACATGGCCTCATCCAATAAAGGTATAAATTCTACGTTGTAATAGCCTAATCCTCAATTCTGTACTTGCCTAAATATTGTCATTAAATAAGGAAGACATATGATATTAAGATCATAAATCATTAAACAAAGTATAAAATCATCAAACACAATATAATGTTAAAATCATAAAATAATAAATATAAGATAACATCATCAAAGATAATAAAATATTATTACAACATTGAGTTCCTCCTCCATTTTAGATTTTGAAGCATCCAAAAACTAATCATCATCATCATTATCATCAACATCCTCATCATCATTGTCATCAAGGACATATGACTCCACCTACTCCTACCACATAGGTGGAAATATACATGTGATCTAACTCCAAAAATATGTACAATAACAAACACGAGATATGAGCATGTCAAATCAAATAGAGATTAGAAAAATAATGCACTTTTATAGGGATAGTGTCATTATGAAAGTAACTATCAACCATTTCCATGTGGTTCCACTTCAACCCTTCCAACTAAAACACAATATAAAAATAACATAAAAAAATGCTTGGTGTGTTAGTCAAAAGTATTGTAATTTTGATTGTTGTAAGAGTGAAGAAAGAAAAACTATTTAACATCAGGAGAAATTAAACATTAATGGCAGCTAAATGTTCCGATACATCTCTTGAGAAATAGTCATTGGATGCTTTGGGGACACCTACTTCACCTTTAGTCTTATCCACCACCTCCTCTTATAGTATTAGAAAAGATATAACATATAAAATAGGGATGCATGTTTTACAATTATTGAGCATGGAAAATGAAAGAGAGAGAGAGTACAAAAAATATGCACATTTTTTGGGATAAAGTCATTATGTAGGTGACCATGAGTCAGGTCTACGTGGCTCAACTCCACCCCTCCCAACTAAAACACAAAACAAAAAAAACATATAAAAGTGCATGGTGTGTTAATTAAAAGTATTGTAGTTTTGATTGTTGTAAGAGGGAAGAAAGAAAGATTACTTAACATAAGGAGTAATCAAATATTAAGGGTAGTTAAAGGTTTCCATACATATGTTGAGAAACAATCATTGGGCACTTTGGGGATACCCTCTTCGGCTTCAATCTACTCCACCCCCTCCTCCTATAGTATTAAAAAAAGGCTATTTAACAATTCAAAATAGGGATGAACATTTTTTAAATGTTGAGAATTTTACATATGTGGAAATAACATTAAAGTATGCATTAAAAATACACATACAATTAATAAAATTACCTGTGTTATCCCTTTATTTGCATCTTTATTCCATAACAATTCTATCTCACACTGGGATTGCACCCCTATTTATTCATAGGTTGGGGATGGGTGTATCATAGCAGTGGGAATACCATCCCCAATTATTGATCTTCCATATATCTTCCTCCTTTGATCTCGAAGGGGGTGAGGAGAACATCTAAACTGAGCATTTTCATGAAATGAGGACTACTGACCAACACCTTTCTCCTAACACATTGCATGGTACAATAGATTAGCATCAAAAAAAGAATAATACAACTCAAATTCATGTTCAATTATAGTAGCTAAAATGCATACCATTTTTTTGGTCTCAGCATAGAGTTCTTTGAGGAAATCATCTAATTCCTACTCATCCATCTTAAATTTGTAGCAGTTAACATTCATAGTATTTTTTGCCAATAAAAAATAACTTGCATTCAAACAAGTCAAGAATATGCCTTACAATACTAACCCTTACCAATGAAATTATTGTAGAAATCATCATAAAGATCACCATGAGAGTACAAAGGTGTGTCAATAGCCAAGGTAATCTAACTAGTTGGCATCATAACGTAATAGTCACAAAATAATTAGGCCAACCATTTTTCATGAAATTGACACCCTATATTGAAAGTATATATTATGACCATCCAACAAAGAAATGTACATATGAGAAGGCATTACATTTTCAGTAAATAGTGTAACATTCCAAAGTAAAGATTGTCTATTCACATTATAAAAACATAACATACCAATTCAATTGGAAACAATCTATATAATATGGTAACACCTCATGTGGTGATTCAAGGACAAGCTAAAGAAAAAAAATTATGTTGTAGACGAGATAGAGAAAATGTAATGGTTATATGACATTTTAAAAAATTTAAAAGAACTAAAACATGCATGTTATAAATTTTAAAGGTTAGTAATAATATTTTGACGCTTTGAATATCAAGTCCATGGATATTATATGCAAAAAAAATAATTTCAGTTGCATTTTCTATGGAAGACATTTATGGAAAAATTTAATAAGGTCACTGAACATTATAAATGAAGAAGTCAACAATAGTAAGTATAAATTGCATAGTATAAAGTGAGCACTACAAACATAAACATGGATAAACACACTCTTACTTTATGGAAGTATTCACAAAAACATGAAATATGATAAGAATAACACTTTCAATGTACTTAAAAACACATATAAATGATGACCCCATAAAAAAAATAGAGTACATTTATGCACTTGTGAGCATAAATACACAGGAAATGGTGAATAGACACACAAGAATTAAAAATAGAGCTGAAAAAATTAAATCTTGGAAAATACTATAGAGGCTCTTATATACCCTACAATGGGAGTACAAAAAACATGGATTCACATGCTCTTACTTTGTGGAAGTCTGCATAAACACATGAAATAGGATAAGAGTAACACTTTCAATGTAATTAAAAGAACACATACATGATGACCCCTTCACAAATAATAAAGTACATTTAGGCACTTGCAAGCATAAGCACACATGAAATGATGAATAAAAACACATGAATTGAAAACAAAGGTGAATATATTAAATCTTGTAAAATATTAAAGAGGTTTCTATGCACCTTATTATACCATATTGAAAAACTCTCTTCCTCTAAATTCATAATTTATATGACCCTGCATATAAGAG
>JARHVA010005289.1:760000-797500 GCA_037957365.1 Torreya grandis | reverse complement strand
TATATATATATAGACACACACACATAGGAATTACTCATATATATATATATATATATATATATATATATATATATATATATATATATATATATATATATATATATATATATATATGAGTAATCCCTATGTGTGTGTGTGTCTATATATATATAGACACACACACATAGGGATTACTCACATATATATATATATATATATATATATATATATATATATATATATATATATATATGTGAGTAATCCCTATGTGTGTGTGTCTATATATATATATAGACACACACACAAAGGGATTACTCATATATATATATGAGTAATCCCTATGTTTCACAAATTAAATTTAGTTTGGTTGAAAATGTAGTGAGAATTCATAAATTGGAGATAGTGAACTACATAGGATTAGTGTAAGGTGTTACTATGAGGAATTTTATGGCAATAAAATTTCAAACTTAAACGATATGAAGAAGCATATATGAGTAATCCATATATATATATATATATGAGTAATCCCTATGTTTTACAAATTAAATTTAGTTTGGTTGAAAATGTAGTGAGGATTCATAAATTGGAAATAATGAACTACATAGGATTAGTGTAAGCTGTTACTGTGAGGAATTTTATGGCAATAAAGTTTCAAACTTAAATTATATGAAAAAGCACACATATATTGTGTCAATGTCTACAACTCATAATGAAATAAGAAAACTATAAAATTCTAGACCTTAGGGATGAAAAAAATATGTATAAGTATAAAATCTTAATTTTTGTATATAATAGTTATTAGTTCTAGAAATATATTATTTGAAAGTATTTTTATATTTTTTTATTATTAGTTTATATTAGGATCTTATGATGTCCTCCATCCCTCTCTCTTATTTGTGTTATGTAGTTTTAAAGCTTTTTTCCAGTCATGTAGTGTATGGTTATGGCGTGATTCCTTAAGACTTTTATTTTGGGTCTTACATACTTTATGTTCTTGATTTGTTGAATTTTTATATCCTTTATATGTCATTTTGCATGCCAATAACCTATTTTAATTTAAAAATAATATAATTACACATGTACATTATTGCATATAGGACATGAATGGTAAAACATGACATGCTTTCTATTTTATAAAAAATCAATTGTGGAAGTGCAATAATAATTGATTCAAAAATTAAAAGAAGAATTGAAATAAAATATAAAACTTTTATTTCCTTTTCATAAATTCATTTTTTAGTGCAAAAGATCATATAGAACTAAGCTTTTTATTCACTAAGTTACTTACAAATATGCAATAAGTTTTGCTTGTCATATTTCCCCCCAACCTATGACTATGTAAAATAAAAGAAATTTTTATATATGGTCTATAATTTTTGTAGTTGTAAAACACTCAATGTATTCTTTAAAATAAGGTAGAAATCATGCACTCTTATATTTTTAATAGAGTATTACATTTTCGAAAGGTACTACTATAGTAATAAATACATTAGAAATATGAAACCACCTATAGTGTCAATGTAAGATGTTAGTGTAAGGAACTCTACATTAGTAATGTTTCAAAGTCAAAAGATATTGAGAAGAATACAAATGAATTATGCCAATGTGACCAATTGAAAATCAAATAATATAATTAGAAAATTCTTGACCTAAAGAACCAAAAAGTATATATCAATGTAAACTCTCAATTCTTTTAGATCAGTATTTATTAATTTGTATTATTAGGGTAATTGTGTTTATGTTGATTTTAAATTTATATTAGAATTTTTTTGTTGTCTCCATATGTTTTACCTCCTCATTTATCAATTTCATCATTCTCCCTCCTTTATTTTTAATATGGTTTTGAGGATTTTGTCTATAGTAATACAATGTGCAATTCTCGGGTAGGGCTTTCAAACCCTTGTTTTAGATCTCATGTGTTTTATGTTATTGATTTTTAATCTTTCCTCTTTTAGTTTTTTATTTTGTGTACCAATAGCTTATATTAATTTGAGTGGTATATAAATACAAAGGTTTATTAATGCATATAGGTTGTAAAGTGATGGAAAAATACATAATTCATATTTTATAGAAATAAATTGAGAATGTGTAATAGTAATTAACTTAATAATTTAAGGAATAGTTCAATAAAATTATAAAGGATATACTTCCTTTCCATACTTTCATTCTAACACCAAAAGTCATATAGGACTAGACCATGACTTCATTGGATTGCTTGATAATACTAATTAAGTGTTGCTTGTCGAATTTGTTCCCAACCTATAGACCTGATAATAATTGAGGGATAAAATAGGGTGACAAATACATACCCTATTTTTGAAGTTTATGATGTTTTGTTAAGGGTTCAGAGTAGGAAATCAATTTCTTAGACATTAACATGGAATTTTGAAAATAAAAATTAGGATTTTAGAGCCAAAAAAATTAGATTGTCAAACTTATTTCTCAACAACTACTCTTTCCCAATAATGACATTAATATTCTATAAGAATGTATTAATAGTTTTAGGAAGAAGTCATAGTTCATTCTACTTAATGTAGATCTTGTTTTCCTTTTTTATCTAAACCTATGTTAAGTTATTTATTTTGTAAGATTGTTTCTATTTCTATAAAATAAAAAAAAATTGTCTAAAGAACCCATTTTATCATTTAGTACTATATCAAAAATATTATTTATTTTTTATGATTATTTCCATTTCTATAAGAAAATCAAATTTTCATATCGAACATAATTTGTCATTTAGTATTAAATCATAAATAATATTTGTTACCATATTTTAAGCTAAGATTTGCATTTGATCAAGCCTAATTCCATTGTGAGTTATGTATTCCATGTTATTGTGAAAACCAAATTTAGTTTACAATGAGAATGGTAAAAAAATTATTTCTGTCTTTTCATGATCCCATTCTGAGAAAATTTCATGGTTATTTTTTTAAAAATATTTAAATGAAAAAGAATCATTGATGTCGAACCATTAAATTATTGACCTTGGTGATGCAAAAATATGTACACTCTCAAAAATATGAACAAGTATAAATTAGTTAGTTTTTAACAATATAATTACTAATTGTAGAATTGTATTATTTTTGGCTTTTTATAGATTTATCAATAAATATCAATGTAATTCATTATTCAAACATTTTTAATAATTTTAAGATGCACTTGTAATATTTCATGTAATGTATTTTATGTATAATGATAATTTATTTTATATTTATTAATTTACAATTTATTAGAGAACACTAACAATTAAGTATTCATATAATTGACTTCTACTAATAATAATAGTACTATATTGAGTATTCTTGTTCTACAAGTTTGATTTAAACACAATTATTCTACAAGTACTCTACTTTCCAACCTTAATTCTAACATATTTCTTATCTATATAAGATTATAGAGGGATAATGTGTATGGTTCATTGTAGAAAAGAGTTACTATTATTATACTAATAAATTAAATATAAAGTATTTTTTATTTTATTAAGGATAAAGGGAAGGGTTTTTGAAACTAGGGACCCTAGACTCTAGAAGACAAACAAATAGAAATGGCCTAATACACCCAGATATCATTTTAAGTCTAAAAATATTACAAATAATGCTAGAGGACAACAACCAACCCAAAAGCAGATAGAGAAAAACCAACCTAGGGATTTTTAAGGCTCACACCCTCACACCTAAAAATGAAACTAGTACCAACAACTAGAAAGATAAAAAATATTAGTGGGAAATAAGCCAGATTAGACAAAAAAACTACTGAAACAAACTATTTGATGAGAGTCTCTCTTTTTTAGTTTTCTATTTGAGATTTGAGAGACATAAGTAGTGAATCTAGTTCCTTGTTGCCTATTCTTTTCATCCCTTTCACTAGCTTCCACCCATTTACTTCCTTTGGATTTGGAAATATGGGAATGGATAAATCTAAAGTAGCCTTTGGTATTTGAGTTATTAGAGTATCTTTTAATCCTTCCCATAAAATCAAGGAAAGAAGCTTCAAGGATTTAACACTTTTCTCTACGTGAGTTTTAGAAATTACCACTAAGCTCTGAGCATACTTTTGTAATAATAATTTTGGTTCCCCCTTCCCATCTATTTTTGTGGCCATAAAATCCCCAACCTTGACTAAATGTTCCACCAATGTTTCTAGAATTATTTTTGGTTCATCTTCCCTTGAATCTAGATTTCTTTCTATTGGAATAATTGCTAGAAGTGAACAAAATTATTGTTGACAGTGAATAGAAGTATTGCTAGAAGTGAACATAATTATTTCCAAAAGTTAATGGAAATGTCAATGAAAATGTTAACAAAATTGTCGATGGAAATGTTGACAGAAATGCCAACGGTCACATCTTTTGGTAAAGAGGTGTCACTATGAATTGATACCCCTCTTGGGAAAATGTAGCAAATTCTATAAAAGGATAGATGAGTGGATGAGAAAAATTAAAATCAACAAGCACCTAAAATATGTTTTATATCATTCAAGTCTAAGAGAAGTGTGGAAGAAGAGTGAAAAATGCATTAGAAAATAACTAAGATAAGAAAGAGAGAAAAGAAGGGTTCTATCATTAATTGAGTTAACAATAGATCTACATTGGTAAAATGAATTTTTTTAAGAGGGTGGTGCTCTTGTGAGTTAGTGCTCATGAATTAAATCTAGGTTGGTGCTTGATGGAAGGGGTTGGTGCTCCTGTGGGTTGGTGCTCATAGGTTGTAATTGGGGATTGGTGTCCCATATAGATTAGTGCCTACAAATATTTGAAAATTATATTAAGATAATTTCTCTGTGGTTTTCTCTTGAAAGGGTTTCCACATAAATATGTGTTTATTTGCATTATGTGGTTTTTCATAGTATTCTTTGATTTCCTTGAATATATTAATTGTTGATTAATTTGAGGTTTTGGATTTAAGATTAACAGTAGAAAGAAAAAAATATATCTTATACTGATTCACCCCCCCTCTCAGTATAATATTGTGCTTAACAATTGGTATCAGAGCTAGTTCATTCAATGTTATCACAACTGCGAGAAGGTAGATCTTGGAAAGCACATATGACATGATATCAAGTGCTGGATGGTTTCTATACTAACAAGGCTCCTTTTTTCAATGGAATGAATTACATATTTTTGAGCATAAGGATGAAGACTTACTTGATGGCACTATGTTTTGATATTTGGCAAGTAGTGGTAATAGGATACACAATGCCACAAATTACACCAATAGATGTGACAAAAAAAAGGCTAGCGAAAACAATGCAAAAGCTATGAATGCAATCTTATGTGGGATTTCAAAAAATGAATTTATTAAGGTTATGCATTGTGAATCTGTAAAAGATATTTGGGATAAAATCAACACTATTTATGAAGGTAATACTAAGGTGAGAAAATCAAAACTCCAAACCCACTAGAGGTAGTTTAGAAGTTTAAAAATAAAGAATGATGAAAACATTGTTGGGTATCTTCTTCGTGTTGATGATATTATTAATGTCATTCAAAGACTCAGAGGGAAAATTGAAGAATCTATGATCATTCAGAAAGTCTTGAGATCCCTACCATTGAGATTTGATGTGAAGGTCTCTGCCATTAAAGAAAGGAAGGATTCAGACATGATGAAAATAGATGAGATCCATGGAATTCTTACAATGTATGAAATGAGAACTGAATCTGAGAGACAATTGAAGAAGGAAACATCATTCAATGTCTTAAAGAAAGAGAATGTTACAGAACAAAAATCAAGTGAAAATTCAAATAATGAAGAAATTTTGTTCATGGATACAGAAGAAAATCCCACCACCTGCAAAGATATTTTGGAGGAAGATGAAGACATGAAAGAAGAAGGTGAAGTGAACCTTGAAATATAACTTATTTGTGCATTGGAAGAAATGAAAGAATTTAAGAAAAAAATCATAAACTAAAGTTACAGCTTCAAAAATATGAAGAAGAGAATCACAACTTCAAAGCAAAGACATCACAAGTCCTTGAGGAATCAAACAATGTAATCGTTGATCTAAAAAATCGAATCAAAAAAGTTAAACAAGTTGAGGAAGATTTGAGAAGTCAGCTACAAATGGAAGAAAAAATATAATAAGCATGAGATTGAGATTGTTGCTTTGAAAATGGACTTAGAGAGAGCAAATATAAATAATCTAAATTTTGAAAAGAGCACTGAGGTTTTAGATGAGATCCTAGACCATCAAAGATCATTTTTAAATAAGTCAGGTCTTGGCTATGGATATGAACAAGAATATACTAATAAGACCAAAAGCTTAGCAAAAATTCTCATGGAAGCTATAAAGAATGAAAGTAGGAAGGAAGAAAACACCATAAAGACAAGTGTTGTGCATAAAAAGGGGATAGAATAAAACACTGTCAAGAGACCATATGTTCCTAGCTATACAAATGTAACCATGTTTGGAATTTCCTTTCATGGTTATTGCTTTTATTGTAATCACTTCGGTCATAAGAAGGTAGACTATAAAAATAGAGCAAGATATAATGAAGAAAGGAATACAAGCAAAGGTGTTCATAATGTCTTTAATAGATACTATAATTCATTTGTTCCCCTATCATACTATAATGAGGATGCTATTATTTTCCATAATTGCAAAAATTATGGACACATAGCACATTTTTGTATATGTGCGTTTAAATTCTCCAAATAGGATCAAAGGAAAAAATATTCAAGTATAAAGGAAAAGAAAAAAGAACCTATGAAGATTTGGTAAAAGAAGTCAGAGGAAACTAAACAAGATAAATAAAAATCTAGGCTTGTTCAAACAACATTTCATGCATAAGATGAAGGACAACAGTGGTACATTGATAGCGAGTATTCAAGACATATGAGCGGAGATAAAATAAGGTTTATCTCATTGAAGAAAGTGAATGAAGGTATGGTGAAATTTAGTGATAATGCTATAACAAAAATCACTAAAAAAGGTATATTGAGTCTTGATAATGGTAAAACAAAAATAGAGAATGTTTTATATGTTGAAGGATTAAATCATAATATCTTGAGTGTAAGCCAAATGTGTGATCAAGGACACACACTCAAGTTTTATGCTGAAGGATGTGAAATAAAGAAGGCAGATAGGGGAGAATTAGTTGAAGATGCTCATAGAACTAGAAACAACCTATACATACTTGGAGAAATGAGAGGAGAGAAATGTTGTCTGAGTCAAGTTGAAGAGAGATGGCTATGGCATAGAAGGTTAGGGCACATAAATTTTGATAATCTTGTGAAAATCAGCAATAAATAGGTTGTGCGAGATATGCCCAAGATAACAAAACATTCAAGCACTCTATGCAAGCAATGCCAACATGGGAAGCAAACCAGAGCAATGTTCAGAACAAAGGAATATTCAACCACCAAACCACTAGAGTTGATTCATATAGATCTTTTTCATCTAACTAGAATGGAAAGCATGCAAAGTAAGAACTACTTTATCCTGTTCATTGATGATTATACTAGAACGATGCGGGTAGCCTTTCTAAAAGAAAAATTAGAAGCATTTGAAAAGTTTAAAGCTTTCAAGGCATTAGTAAAAAATGATAAAGAGTTGAAAATAAAATGCCTAAGGTCAAATCGAGGAGGTGAGTTTATTTCAAATGAATTCATTGATTTTTGTGAAGATCATGGAATTAAGAGATAATACTTAGCTACAAGGACTCCAAAACAAAATGGAGTGGTGGAAAGGAAAAATCAAACAATTCCAGAGATGGCTAGAACTATGTTGAATGAATCTAAGCTATTAGATAGATTCTGGAGAGAAGAAGTTAATATAATAGTATATATCCTTAATAGAGGGAAAATTAGAGTTAATAATGATAAAATTCCTTACGAATTGTGGAAAGGAAGACTAGATTTGGTTAAACATTTTAAAGTGTTTGGAAGTAATTTTTTTATCAACAAAAATGAAGAAAAATTGGGATGATTTGACTCAAGCAAATCCATCAAAAGCAAAGCCTATATATGTTATAAAAAAAGGCTACAAACTATCGTATAAAGTGCTAGTGTTAGAATAGATGAGATCATGAATCAAAAGGTAAAAGAACCTTTAGAAGAGCATTTAGAAATACCCAATCTTGTAGAAGAATAAGGGGAAGAAGAAAATGTATAAAAATTGAGTGAATATAAAAAGTAGGACACCAAAGCACCATCTCACTTTGTTCAGAAGAATCATGTTGAATGTTAGATCATTAGCAACATTGATGTTAGGGTGCAAACTAGAAAAAGAATTGTAAGTATACTTCAGCATGCATATTTCTCTTTGTAATCTAAGATAGAGCCTAAGAATTTTTCTGAAGCCAATCATGATAAATATTAGGTAAAAACAATGGAAGAAGAGTTAGATCAAATTGAGAAGAATGAGACATGGGAACTTGTGCCCAAGCAAATGGATCAAAATGTGATTGGCACAAAGAGGGTTTTTTGAAAAAAATTTAATGAAAATGGTTAAGTTACTCGAAACAAAGCAAGGTTGGTATCTAAGGGGTATGCTCAAGTAGAAGGTGTAGATTTTGATGAGGCTTTTGCTCCTATTTCTAGATTAGAAGCAATTCAAATATTTCTTGCATTTTCGGTATTCAAAAATTTCAAAGTCTATCAAATGGATGTTAAACCAACATTATAAATAAAAAATATAGAATAGGAAGTTTACATATAATATCCAAGAGGATTCCTCTTATCAAAAAATAAGAATCATGTGTGTAAGTTGAAGAAGGATTTGTATAGATTGAAACAAGCTCCCAGAGCATGGTATGCTAGGCTTGATAAATACCTACAAGACCAAGGATTCAAGAGAGGATATGTTGATAGTAATCTTAACATCAAAATTTAAGGAGAATAATAGTTTATTATTGTGGTGTATGTGGATGATATAATATTTGAAGGAGACAATGAGGAAATGTCTAAGAGATTTGTCAAAGATATACAAAAGTAATTTGAGATGTCCATGTTAGGTGAGTTGTCATTTTTCCCTGGTTAACAGATATCTCAATCCAATAAAGGAATATTCATATCCCAAAGCAAGTATGTTAAGGAGATGTTGAAGAAATTCCATATGGAGGAGTGTGCCCCTGTTAGCATACCTATGGCTATAGGTAGGAAGTTGAGAAAACATGATGAATCTATGAATATTGATCAAACTCTTTATAGATCAATGATTGGGAGTTTACTATATGTGATGGCATCTAGGCTAGATATCATGCAAGCAATGGGTATGGTTGCATGATTTAAATTAGATCCACACAAAAAAAATGTGCAAGCCATGAAACATAAATTCAGATATTTAAAGAGAAACTTGGATTATGGGTTGTGTTACCCAAGAAATAAAGACTTCAGATTGCTAGCGTACATGGATTCATATTGGGCAAGTTGTCTAGATGATAGAAAAAGTAAAAGTGGAGGAGCATTCTTTCTTAGAGATAGCCTAGTATCATAGTTGAGTAAGAAGCAGAATTATGTATCTCTATCCACAATAAAAGTAGAGTACATATCCATAGTGCTATGTTGTACACAAGTTTTATGGATGAAATAAACCTTGAAAGATATCAAAGTAGAGTATGAGCATCTACTCTCCATATTCTGTGATAATACTAGTGCGATAAGTATTTCAAAGAATTCAGTTATACATTCCACAACTAAGCATATCCCTATACAGTATCATTTCTTGAGAGAATAGGTGGCAGAACAACAAGTAAAATTGGAATATATTTCCACATCTAAACAGATGGTAGATATTTTCACTAAGCCACTTCCAAAGATAACATTTGAGTACCTACGAAAAAAATTTGGAAGTAATATCCTTTGCTTCTACTCATTAAATATCAAGAGAAGCATTGGTTAAGGGGGAGCTAATTTTTTTTAGCTCCTTGAATTATCCTTTTTCATTGATGTCAAAGGGGGATAATGGCATTATAGGGAGTTACATAAAGGGGGAGTTACAGAAAAGAAGATGGGGAGTTGTAGAAAAGAAGATGGGGAATTGCAAAAAATAAGATATTTTTGGAAGGTTACCATCAATGACAAAGGGGGAGATTTTTGGAATAATTGTCATTGATGTAAAAGGAATTGTAATGAATATGAATGGAAATGTCAAACAGAATTATTGTTGGAAGTAAATGGAAGTGTTCAGAAGTGAACAAAATTGTTGTTAGAAGTGAATGAAATTGTTGTCAGAAGTGAATAAAAGTGTTGTTATAAGTGAACATAATTATTGTCAAAAGTGAACAAAAATGTCGACGAAAATGTTAACAAAATTATCGATGGAAATGTCAATGGTCACATATTTTGGTGAAGAGGTGTCTCTTGGAATGGACGCCCCTCTTGGGAAAAGGTAGCAAATTCTATAAATGGATAGATGAGTGGATGACAAAAACAAGATGAACAAACACTTGAAATATATTTTATAGCATTCAAGTCTAAGAGAAGTGCGAGAGAAGAGCCAAAAATGCATTAAAAATTTATTAAGAGAAGAAAGAGAGAAAAGAAGGGTTCCATCATTCATTGAGTTAACAATAGATCTACAGTGGTAAGAAGAATTTTTGTAAGGGGTTAGTTCTCCTATGAGTTAGTGCTCACGAATTAAAGCTAAGTTAGTGCTTGGTGGAAGGGGTTGGTGCTCCTGTTGGTTGGTGCTCCTGTTGGTTGGTGCTCACAAATTGTAATTAGGGATTGGTGTTGCCTATAGGTTGGTGCATACAAATATTTGAAAATTATATTAAGATAATTTCACTATGGTTTTCTCTCGAAAGGGTTTCCATGCAAATTTGTGTCTATTTGCATTATGTGGTTTTGCATCGTATTCTTTCATTATTTTGAATATATTAATTGTAGAGTAATTTAAGGTTTTTGATTTAAGATTAATCATAAAAATAAAAAATATATATCTTATACCGATTCACCCCCCTCTCAGTATAAGCTTGTGTTTAACACTTTCCACTTTCATATGCTATACATTTGCATCTACCCACCAATTACTTTATCTCTTATATTTCATGCTAGGACAATAATTTATAAGATGTCCCATGAGGAAACATTTGTGACATCTAAAAGGAAGGCCTTCATAATATATATACTAAACCTATTTTCTATTCCTCACAACCAACTCCACCTGAGTTGGGAGTTTATTGGAAAGATCAACATAGGTAAGAAATTGGGCATAAGTGTAAATATCTTGTGCAATATTCATAGAACCCAGACACCAATGATTTATAGCAATATCATCGATGGATTTTGAAACCCTTTCATTACAAAACTATAGTGGAAGGTTTGGCAATCAAATCCAGATAGTATTTCTATTGAAAATTTTGATATGGGAGTTAAATTTGGGATGCAAAGATCTGAATAATAACCAATGTTTATGCTAGACCCATGAATGTTTGACAATAATATCTTTATCTATTACATAATTAAACTAATAATGAAAATACATTTTTCACATGGGCAAATGGAAATTTTGCCATCAATAAGGGTTTTCCACCTATCATTAATCTAAGCGGGAAGATCCTAAATAAAAGGCCAAAAGTCCTCAAACTTGTAAATCATTCCAAAATTGGATAGGTGTTCTTCCATATCCATAATCTCTTCAAGATCTTTGTTTTAAAAATTAATAATGGGATTTACTGTTGTTAGGGATAACTATTTGACCCTTACCTTTCTTGAGGTTGCATCTGCATATGAATGACATAGGTGAGGCTATATTATCCCTATCTCCATTACCATGGGATCATACCTCTAGCATTCCTTAGGTCTCCCAGGAATTGATGCCCCTATTTGATCAACCATCCCCTACATCTTCAACTTATGAATATCATTGGCTACAATAAGAACCCTTATGTTGAATCCATTCTTGTACACAAATGCTACCATCACTATGCACATAGATGTTATCATCACCATTATATGCCATTATCTCTTTATCATCTTTCTTTCTCTTAAGCTTTTAATTTTCTAATATGGTTTATAGGTTTTATCCCATAGACATATAGTGTATGGTTTTGGAATGGGCCCTTGAGACCCTTGTTTCGGGTCTCTTGTTCCTTATGTCCTTGAATTATGGACCTTTTCCATTCATTATATTTTTATTTATATGCCAATAGGGTCCTAATTTGAATTTTATAACTTTATAATTATACAAATGCATTAAAACATATAAGACATAAAATTATGTAGTAAATTATATTTTCTATTTTATAGATATTAGTTGTGGATGTGCAAGTGTAATTAATTCAAATTGTTAAGGAAGAATTCAAGGAGAAAATGAATCGATTATTACATTGTCATGCACTCATTCTAATGGGGAAATTCATATAAGACTAGTGCATGCATTCAATACATTATTTTTTAAATACCCTGAGTGTTGCTCATTAGATGTTTTCCTAAGTTAGACTCCTAATATAATAATTAAATGATATCCTAAGACCCCAAATACATTCCATATTTTTTTAGGTTGTGATTTTTTGTTAGAGTTTTAGAGAAGGAAATTAGTGTTTTTATATTTGCATAGAATCCAAGAAAAATGAAAAGTTTTTGGAGCCTTAAAGTAGATGGACAAGGTCCATTAAATTAATTTTCACATATTTGAACTTTCCTATAAATGACCCTACTCTTCCAAAAATTGTTGAACTCTTCTAAAAACATCTCGACTTTTTAGAAAGTGTGTACTAATAATTATGGGAAACAGTCTTAATTCACTCTAATATTTTTATATATTTTTTATCTTAATATCTAAATTTACATTATCTTAATTATATTTTATAATTATCTCTATCTCTATATCAAAATCAAATATTACTGTTTATCTGATTTTAACATTTATTGCTATTTTAAAAATATTCTTTATTATAATAAAATTTAAATTATTATTTAAATATAATTAACTTAATTACAATGATTTATGAATTATGTATTGATGTTAATATAAAAACCACTTTCACATAAAACAATAGGCTGAAAGCTATTCTCCCCATTAGTCTTGATAAGGTTGAAATATATAATTCAAATTATTGAAAAAAAAAACAAAACCAAAACCCATCACCCACCGAAAATGAAATACATCGATTTACATTATTAATTTGTAGTAATGTGCTTCAATTTTGTTATGGAGTGACGCCGGGTATTTTTTTATTTAACATCTCACCTCTCTTACACCCACTTCTACTCCATAGAATCTTTTTGTTTACAAGCCATTATGACCCTTACGCACTTAAATTAAAATCAAATTCTATAATATCATGGGTCTCCCAACAACTCTCTTATCTTTAATAGACACGGATAGATTTATTCGTGTCATTTTCATTTTGTCTTTAGACTTGTATTGAATGATGGACCCATATTACATTTGCTTTCGCTTGCCATTAATATCTTAGATTTACAATATTGGTTATGAATGTTTAGTGTTAGTTATTTGTTAGATACATTAATTTTATTTTCAAATAAGAATTTTTAAATTGAAATTTTTTTATATAAATAATTTTTATTATAAGAATGGATAATGTGGAAGGAATCATTTTCATAATAGGTGATGTAGTAGGTCTTCATAATTATAATATCTATTTCAATTTGTAATTTTCAATTGGGCGGTAGTAGTGATAGTGATTTATTCGATTAAGTAAAACCTCAATGAAAGAAATTGCTTTACATAATATTTATAATTTTGTTCAATAAGTAAAATAATACATAATATAAAAATAAAGAAAAAAATATTGATGATTGGGATCTTATCTCTAATTATATATATCTTCTTCTTAAAATTGATTTAGAGGTGAAAAAATATATGATCCTATACCTTAACTACCTAACCTAACATGAGATCTAATGACTTTTATTTTTATATATTTTTTGATTGGTTATTTTCTCACTTATTTTAATAGAATTTTTTAAAAAATAAGTTTATAAATTAATTTTATAATTACTATAAACTTCAGTGTATGTGTGTGTGTCTATATATATATATATATATATATATATATATATATAATATTATACTAATTAGTTATATGAAAAAGATTTTTATATATTAAAAAAAAATATTATAATAGTTATATAAAAAAATGAGTAATAATATCACACTTTATATATATATATATATATATATATATATATATATATATATATATATATATATATATATATATATATATATGAAGTGTGATATTATTACTCAGTTCTTTATATAACTATTTTAATGCTTATTTTTTTAATATATATATATTTTTTTCATATAACTAATTAGTATAATATATTACATTTTAAATATATTTTCTCTGTTTATATATAAATAATTATTCTCCCTTCTCTAAATTTTTTTTATAAAATATTGGTGTAATAATTTTAATGAAACTATGACACATTTGAAAAATATTGGTGTGATGACTTAAAAGAAACTACCTCATATTTTAAAAATATTGGTGTGACTTTTACATTTTAAAATATCATTAATTATGAAGTAAATGAATGAAAATATAAAATATTAATTGGTAAATACTATTATTAAATTTGATAGTCAACTTTTTTTATTTCAAAAATAATAATTGATTTTATTCAACATTATTTTTTAAATATTGTTATTGATTATATAATAAAAAATATTAAATATAATATATATAATCATTATAATGTTTTATAATTTTTTACAGTCTATCTAAAATTTAACTTTTTATCTGATAATTATATATATATATATATATATATATATAAAATAAAAAACGTAAATGCGTTCGTAGGGTCATCAAATTTAATCTATGAGAAGTCATTTCGTAAATGAGCAATCAAATTACTTTGTTGGAAGAGCCATGAGTAATACGTGACGTTCGCAAAAACAACGTGCCGATCAGCTATCGCATGGCCCCACGATCCATTGCCGAAACGGGCGTTAAGTGGCGGTGAAAGTTAACATGGTGGTGTAGGTAACGCATGACGTCTGCGACTGCGGCCTCCTAACAACCCCATAACAAATAGCATTCTTTTTCGAATTTGCGGGCTTACTTAATTCCGCAGGACAACGATGATTGACATTAATGTTCTCATTTTTTCCGAACACGGAATGAGCCGCTGAGCTATGCACTTCAATTATTTGTTTTTTCCTGTATATTTTCTTATTTATATTAAAGACTTTAAATATACCAAGATCCGTTCATATCCAGCTAATGACTGATATAGATAACCTGTAGGTCATCCCAACAATTCATTTGGGTACTAAAATTCCTGTAATTAATCCTCTTTCTGCCTCGCAAACGTGATGTAATAATGCGTACGTTAGCTGTCAAATAGACGGCAAATACGCCGTTAGAAATTCATATAATCGTTAAGATATGGTGAGTGGAATCTGGTTGAACAGTGATATAGATTCAGAGACTTTGACGACGGTGGATGGCATCACACTCGCCAAAGTAGGATGTTGCTGCTCTGATTTGGGCTCCATTGCAAACGAAGAACCTCTGTGGGAAGATGTCTGTCGCTCTCATTGGCCTTCCATTCGAGAAGAAGGCGTTCAAAAATTGGTATCTTCCTTGGGCGGATTCAAACAGCTTTATGCGGACTGTTTTCCCGTTATCGATGTTTCCAAACAACTTCTTATCAATTCCAAGGAAGATTATCAGAAAGTTTTCAGTCCTAATTCGTCTGTGCAGGTTCATGATGAGAGACAGGATGAGGTTCATGATGATACGGTTTCGCTGGCTGATTTTGTATCGGTTGTTAATATTCACTATAAGAACAAAGCAATCTATTCTGATGTTTTGTGGCAAATTCCAGCTGCAGATGATATGATCGATTGGAGGTCTTCTACTATCTTTCCGTTGGCAATAGATCTTCATTGGAGTATTTCTGATGGTACCCGCCATTCGATTTCAACTAATGATATTAAGTGGGAGGAAGATGTTGAGAGCAAAATATTATCGACCAACCTGAGGCTCAGTTGGATTCTTATAAACAGGCGAACAAAGCATTCTGTGAATCTTTCTAGTTGGAGAGCTATGGATGTACAGAAGCATAACTGGGGCTCTGAAAATTATTTTAGATTACGGTTTGGGTCCATTCTGCCTGCTCATAATGGTTTGCCTCTAAGTTTAGCTTCATGTAATATTCTGCTGAGATGTAGAATTACTGCCATGAATTTGCACATAAATGTGGTGAGTATGCAGTTGGAGGACATGACGGGGTGTCAGGTGAATGCAAGAGAGGGTCTGTTGATCCTACAGAGAGCAGTGGAGTGGCGTAAGAGGAGTAACGACCACGATCGAGTTATACAATTTTGTCAAGATATATTGGAAGTACAGAGCGATTTGATGGAAGAGAAGCTGCAAGGTCAATGTTATATGGATCCGTTTTGCATGATATTCTCAATAGCAGTACCAGCCCTGGCTTGTCTCTATTTTTTTCTATGACAAAACTGGGATATTCAGGGGCTAGTTTTGTTGTTTTTTTTGACCGTTTTTACTATTTTTCACCATGAAATAGAATTAACAGTTTGTGAACACAGTATCATCTGCTGAAGGAAATTTACCGGAGGCTTTCAGAAATTACAAAGGGTGTTTAATAAAAAAATATGAATTTAGATCATATATATTTACTCTTTTGATTTTTCTCCTACTACTATGAAGAGTCTGAAGATCGTTGTTTAATAGACAGGAGTGGACCTTTTCTCAATTTCTTCTTCTTCCTTTAACATTGCGTATATTTTATGTTAAGAGGGTAAAGCAAAATCGTTGCAATATTTTCCAAATTAAGGTTTACTTGGGACATGAACGCTTTTAACTTCTATCGATTCATTATTTTAATTTAACTAGTTTTTTAATCAATAATTGAGGTTAAAAAGTTGCCAAACTCTTTTATGGTATAAAAGAGATATTATAAAAACATATTGTGGGTTAGATAGGTATGATAAATATAACAATGGGTAAAGCCCATTAGTCACAAAAAGTAACAACTTAAATAGAGATAACCATTTTAAAATATGCAAATAAAATTATTGAGTTCTTTAATAATGAAGTCAAAATAAATTATGAAACTATCCAAGGGTTAAATATTTAAATAGAAAGAAAAGAATAAAATGATCAATTAGGAATGTGTTTAAATCATATTCGGGTTCTTTGCGAATACCATAGAAACATAGAAAATTCAGTTTTTGATAACATCGACGAAGCTCACATTTGCAATCATATTATTAGAATCATTATTCATGTCACTAGTAGTAAGATCGATAGATTTGAAATCCTTGTTGCTACTATCACCCAGAGGGCCATTTGAAGAGCCATATAACTATGCCACCTATCGTTGCCAACTTTTTCAAAAGTAGCCAATTATAGAATCTCACCATGCTCTGCTACATAAAGAAAGACTAGAAGGACCATAACCCTATGGGAGAAAAACTCAGAGTAATGATTCATGCCTTTGCAAACAACTTATACGTCAACAACCACCACACTCTCTACATCGATGAGCAACACGCCCTCTACCTTTACCTCACCAATTCATTATTTTAATATTATTTTTTATTCAAATATTTTACACCTTTAAAAAAATCAACATTGGAAAATTTTCATGACAACTTTTCATCCGATTTCTAATGAAGTGCAAGTCAATTTAGTGAAATTAAAAATACTTGGTAATGAAATAACTAATACCATGCCTATGATAAAGATAATATATTCTAACTCTGAGATATTTACCAAATTGATTGAAACATCAGCTCGGAGTCATACCACTTGATTGGCTAATTACATTGAAGATGTTGAAGAAAAAAGTAATTTATTTGTGTTAAATGGGTCCCGTTGCTCAATAAATGCTACAAGACTGAGAATGTTTTAAGGGTAGGAGACCTTGAATTCTTTAATGGTACGAGATGGGAGGTATGGTCAATTTTCTTCGAAGGGGCTTGGTTTCCATACCTTTTTTCATTGCCTTAGTTCAAATTTTAGGTAGCTTAACTTTGCTTTTAAGGATGAATTATTTTTTGATGCATATTCTTATTTTATTTTAATGGTGGTTACGTGTTCATTAATATTGTGAGATATTTTGATTTTTTTCAAAAATAATAAATATTATTGTTGATTTATTTTAAAAATGTTTTAGAAATTAGATTTTCAATTTAATGTTAAATTTCAATTTAATGTTAAATTTGATTTTAATAATAGAAATTTTAAGTTTTTTAATAAAATTTAAACAACAATTTGTAACAAATTTTTATATAAAATTAGTTTTAAAATATTTTTTTAATAGTGAAGGGATTAGAATTAAAATGTACCTACTCCTTTCATGTATTAAAAATCATGAATAGTATATTAATAGTATGTTTTTGAATTGGTACATTAAAAGATGCATAACAAGTGTTATAATCTCAACAATTCCTCTTTCGCTTTGTCCAAGAGATTTATTATTATCCGATATGTCATTATTGACCCAAAAATTAACACATTTTGATTTTACACATATTTTTAGTTGTGTGCAAGCTTAATATGGTTGAAAAAAGTTTCCTTCCTTCTTCAAACCTTTCAGCCTAAAAACTTTCATTTAAACCATAGTCTTCGAAGATCTTGCTTTGCTCACAATAAAATATAAACAACTAACATATTTTCTATTTTTATTCTCTTTCAACATTAAAAATATAAAAATTCTATTATTTATTTATTTTAATCATAAGTAGTTAGAAAAATATTACTTTTACTAATATAAGTTATATATTATTAATTTCAATTAAATATTGTATATTCAAATTCAAGTAGAAAAAGTGACCTCGAAGGTGGATCCACTTGGTGAATTGATTGGCCATGAGACAAATGACTATGTATTACAAATAGATCAATTCCTTAAAACTCTCTCCCTGGGACGACTAGATCCTAGATGAAGGGGGGAGGGCATAGATAATGTGATGGGAGTTGTCATTTGGCTCCCATAATCCATTTTTTATGATACCTCCCTTCACCAACACTCAACCATGGGTTGGAAAAACAAAACTTTCTTCACCTCAATTTAGTTATCTTCTCTCTAAAGCCTTAGACCAAAGATCGAGAAGAAGAAACAAATGAAAAAGGAATGTTTGCAACCCTAAATAAACCCATGTGTGATATCACTCATCCCTTTGGTACCCTCTAATTATCGTGGTTATGGAGACAAATCTAACACTATGCTACCTCTTCCTCCCTATCAAATGGTTTAATGGTTTTGATTCCTTCATTTGTCATGAATACTTTTTTTTAAGTTATTTATATATTTAATTATTGATTGTATAGTTTAAATTTTTTATAAATAATTATTAATATATTTAATTAATTATAATTTTGGTGTCTTGAGACTTTGTGATATTTTCATAAACTTTGTACTCATGTCTTTTTAAGATTTGGATTAGAATGTAATATCCTTTTACCCATATTTTTAATAAAATATATATTAATACTTTTAAATAATTTAAATATAATAACACAAATTCAATTAAAAAAATATTTAATATTCTTATATTTATCTTAGAGTTACATCTTATAATAGAGATTTTAGTGATTTTAATGTTTGAATTTTTTTAATATATATTTTTGTGTAATTGAAGCTAATGTAATATTATTTAAAATTTAGAAAATGTATTCATATTTAACATGCAAGTAATTTTTAATAGATAATCATTTATTTTATTATTTATTCATAAGATGAAATATTTTCATCTTTTTACCTATTTTCGATTACCAATTAATTAAAAATTATACAAAAAAAAAAAAAATTCAAGCCTTCTCTCCGTAAAAGATACATAAGTTTATATGAAACTAGTTCATTGCTTAAATTACATCGTCATAAAAGGAAAATAGTTTAAAAATTTAAAACTTTGTTATTATCTTTTCAATATTATCAATATCTATTTAAATGAATTATGAAAATAAATACTTAAAAAATTAATATCAAATATATCTTTTTACTAACTTAAAAAAAAAAAAAAAAAAAAAAAAAAAAAAAAAACCCTTAAACTAACTTCAAACTCTGATTTTGATTGATGATTTTTCTCATATCTATCATATATATTACTCAAATATTATAAAAAATTATTATCCAAACTTAAATGATAACGAAGGAAGTAATTTATTGTGTGAGTTAAGTCTATTGAAACCCTAAGATGCCATCACCAAATACTTAATAAATATGTGTCAATCAAAATAAATGGAGCCAAGGTCAAATTTATTTTTCTCTAAACATAAAATTAAAACCAATTTTTTTACATGTCTCTAATGATAGCGAAGTAGAGTGGAGTGGGTAAGACCTCATACATTTGATGTTACCACAGGACCTCATTCTAGATTGTGTGTGTGTGTGTGTGTGTGTGTGTGTGTGTGTGTGTTTGTGTTTGTGTGTGTGTGTTTTTCAACTTTAATTGATTATAAAAGCTCTAAGTAGGATGATGGAATCATTACCCAGTTCAAAGAAATCCTTACAATTAATAAAAAGTGTTTTATACAATCTAAATTCATGATGGTCCTAATTGACGAGAAAATCCTATACATTTTTCTATTATATTTAAAAATTCGAAAATAAATATAATCTCTAAATCTATTTATTAAAATAGATATGTTTTCCATTTATAAATATTATTTCTATTCCATATCTTTTTCAAGATTTATCAAAAATCTACAAATACTAAACCTTTTCATATATTAATTAAAAAAAATAACATTTTACATGAACTTTGAATAATAAAAGATTTATAATTAACAAGGTACCTATGAGATATATTAAGACTATCCATCTTAGTTATTGCAAGCCAAAGATGCTTAGAAATGAACCTATCACCCTTGTTATAGCTAAAATATAGAACTCAAACTCGAATTTAATATACACCCTAATCTACCACTAGCATGTACTAAAGAGACAAACCAAAGTGGCATGGTACATTAAGGATAAGCTCTGATCAAACATTGCCGGCCAACTAAAAAATATATAACACTTTTGGATCGAGTGGAGCATCTTTAGATCTTATCAAACATTGTCGGCCAACTTAAAAAAATATAAAGACTTTTGGATCGAGTGGAATATCTTTTGAATTTGTGGGAAGTTGGGCCCACAATACTCTCAACATGTGATAGCCAACTTTTGTCATATCTTCGAGGGCACTGGCAGTAGTGATACTTTGTACTTATATTCAACAACCCATAACCTGATCTGAGGATTTCCGCGGACTAAAACTTAATAACAAACTGGTAAAATTTTTTTATCATCCTGCACTATTGTCGGAAGGTGGACTTATCGCAACCACATTCGTTGATTTCAGGAAGCACCAGTGACTCAGTGAAATATGATCTCTAAATCCTAGGTTCTTCCTTTAACATTATTTTAGTGGCACACGCTAAAACTCCTGGCCATGAACTGTCATGTGAGTAAATTCCTTGATGTCGTTAAACAACTCTTCTAGACCACTTTCATGATTACATCCTGAAATTGAAAACTATGTCTGAAAATGCTATTTTCAAGACCATCCCATTCAAATCTACTTGTGGCAGGTGCACATATTATTATTGTTCTTCCATATTTAATTTTTAACTTGGATCTAGGATTTTCTTGAAGTCCAGAGAACTGAAATCTTGGAAGCTCGTACCAATCAGGATTTATCAAATAGTTTTTCATGGCTCTTTAAATTCATCTTCGTGTCTTTCGTTGAATTTCTTCAAAATATTTCTTCGTTTCTGCATCAAGATACCATTCATGTGTTAATGTATGTCTTTTATTGAACATCCTTGGAAATTCCATCCGATTTACATAACCCATGGAAAAAATGTCTTCAACCTTCATTTTTATTCAACGACCCATTCTATATCATTAAAATTTATGATTGAAACATTGATTTTGAAACTTGTTTTTCGTTCAATCATAATTGTGGGATATTCAGATCTAAGTTCTGAAGTAAGATGATAATCCCGGCTTTTTCTTACAATAACATAAGCTTATTTCATTACCATTTCATGAGATCTGAACCATATATCTGAAAGTCAATTATTAATCAAAATGTGTTCGATTTATTTTGGGAGATTTTCCCATTCTCCTTATCTTATCAAACAACCATTCTTAGGGCCTGGATTATGGATACTACTTCCTTCATACATCATATGACCAAATTATTTGGTCATACAATTAGCAAGAGAAATCTTCTCATCTTTTATCCATTTGATTTCAAAATCAAAGGATCACAACCATAAATTCCACCTTATAATGTTGCCTTGTGCAAGCTCTTTCTCAGGTTTATTTGTCATCAAGTTATTCATTGTTTGATTGCCATTTCTTGCAGTACACGTTTCTAGTTTCAGGAAAACATTAAACTTTCGAACTCCCTTCACAACTGGAATAATTTCCTTTTCATTAACATGACATCTCTTTTGAATTTTAGTGACCGTACCTGATAAATAACCACATAACTCGGCCAACCTGAGGCTCAGTTGGATTCTCATAAACAGGCGAACAAAGCATTCTGTGAATCTTTCTAGTTGGAGACCTCTGGAAGTACAGAAGCATAACTGGGGCTCTAAAAATTATTTCAGATTACGGTTTGGGTCCATTCTGCCTGCTCATAATGGTTTGCCTCTATGTTTAGCTGCATGTAATATTCTGCTGAGATGTAGAATTACTGCCATGAATTTGCACATAAATGGGGTGAGTATTCAGTTGGAGGACATGACGGGGTGTCAGGTGAATGCAAGAGAAGGTCGGTTGATCCTACAGAGAGCAGTGAAGTGGCGTAAGAGGAGTAACGACCACGATCGAGTTATACAATTTTGTCAAGATATATTGGAAGTACAGAGCGATTTGATGGAAGAGAAGCTGCAAGGTCAATGCTATATGGATCCGTTTTGCATGATATTCTCAATAGCAGTAGTAGCCCTGTCTTGTTTCTATTTTTTTCTATGACAAAACTGGGATATTCAGGGGCTAGTTTTGTTGTTTGTTTGACCGGTTTTTACTATTTTTCACCATGAAATAGAATTAACAGTTTGTGAACACAGTATCATCTGCTGAACGAAATTTACCGGCGGCTTTCAGAAATTACAAAGGGTGTTTAATTAATTTTTTTGAATTTAGATCATATATATTTACTCTTTTGATTTTTCTCCTACTACTATGAAGAGTGTGAAAATCGTTGTTTAAAAGACACGAGTGGACTTTTTCTCAATTTCTTCTTCCGTTAAGATTGCATATATTTTATGTTAAGAGGGTAAAGCAAAATCGTTGCAATATTTTCCAAATTAAGGTTTACTTGCGACATGAACGCTCTTAACTTCTATCGATTTATTATTTTAATTTAACTAATTTTTTAATCAATAATTGAGGTTAAAAAGTTGCCAAACCTTTTATGGTATAAAAGAGATATTATAAAAAAATATTGCGAGTTAAATAGGTATGATAAATATAACAATGGGTAAAGCTCATTAGTCAGAAAAAGTAACAAATTAAATAGGGATAATCATTTTAAAATATGCAAATAAAATTAATGAGATTTTCAATAATGAAGTCAAAATAAATTATGAAATTGTCAAAGGGTCAAATATTTAAATAGAAAGAAAAGAATGAAATGATCAATTAGGAATGTGTCTCAATCATATTTGGGTTCTTTGTGAACATCATAGAAACATAGAAAACTCAGTTTTTGATAACACTGACGAAGCCCACATTTGCAATTACATTATTAGAATCATTATTCATGTCACTAGTAGCAAGATCGATAGACTTGAAATCCTTGTTGCTACTACCACCCAGAGGGTCGTTTGAAGAGCCATATCACTATGCCACATATCGTCACAAACAGTTTCACAAGTAGCCAATTATAAAATTTCACAATGCTCTATCACATAAAAAAGATTAGAAAGACCATAACCCTATGGGAAGAAAACTTAGACCAATGATTCATGCCTTTGCAAACACCTTATACCTCAACAACCACCACACCCTCTACATCGATGAGCAACACACCCTCCACCTTTACTTCGACAATTCATTATTTTAATATTTTTTTTAATTCAAATATTTTACACCTTCAAAAAAAATCAACATTGAAATTTTTTTGTGAAAACTTTTCCCCTGATTTCTAATGAAGTGCAGGTCAATTTAATGAAATTAAAAACACTCGATAATTAAATAACTAATATCATGCCTATCATACACATAATATATTCTAACTATGAGCTATTTACCAAATTTATTGAAACATCAGCTCGGAGTCATACCACTTGATTGGCTAATTACATCGAAAATGTTGAAGAAAAAAAGTAATTTATTTGTGTTAAATGGGTCCCATTGCTCAATAAATGCTACAAGACTTAGAATGTTTTAAAGGTAGGAGACTTTGAATTTTTTAATGGTACGGGATGGGAGTTATGGTCGATTTTCTTGGAAGGGGCTTGGTTTCCATAACTTTTCTCATTGCCGTTGTTCAAATTTTAGGTTGCTTCACTTTGCTTTTAAGGATGAATTATTTGTTTATGCTTATTCTTAAAAATGTTTTAGAAATTAGATTTCAATTTACTGTTAAATTTGAATTTAATAATAGAAATTTTAAGTTTCTTAATAAAATTTAAACAACAATTTGTAACAAAGTTTTATATAAAATTAGTTTTAAAATATTTTTTTAATAGTGAAGGGATTAGAATTAAAATGTACCTACTCCTTTCATCTATTAAAAATCATGAATAGGATATTAATAGTATGTTTTTGAATTGGTACATTAAAATATGCATAACAAGTGTTATAATCTCAACAATTCCTCTTTCACTTTGTCCAAGAGATTTCTTATTATGTGATATGTCATTATTGACCCAAAAATTAACACATTTTGATTTTACACATATTTTTAGTTGTGTACAAGCTTAATATGGTTGAAAAAAGTTTCATTCCTTCTTCAAACCTTTCAGCCTAAAAACTTTCATTTAAACCATAGTCTTTGAAGATCTTGCTTTGCTCACTATAAAATACAAACAACTAACATATTTTCCATTTTTATTCTCTTTCAACATTAAAAATATAAAAAATCTATTACTTATTTATTTTAATCATAAATAATTAGAAAAATATTACTTTTACTAATATAAGTTATATATTATTAATTTTAATTAAATATTTTATATTCAAATTCAAGCAGAAAAAGTGACCTTGAGGGTGTATCCACTTGGTGAATTGATTGGCCATGAGACAAATGACTATGTATTATAAATAGATCAATTCCTTAAAACTCTCCCCTGGGATGACTAGATCCTAGATGAAGGGGGAGGGCATAGATAATGTGATGGGAGTTGTCATTTGGCTTTCATAATCCATTTTTTATGATACCTCCCTTCACCAACACTCAACCATGGGTTGGAAAAAAAAAAACTTTCTTTACCTCAATTTAGTTATCTTCTCTCTAAAGCCTTAGACCAAAGAGGGAGAGGAAGAAACAAATGAAAAAGGAATGTTTGGAACCCTAAATAAACCCACGTGTGATATCACTCATCCCTTTGGTACCCTCTAATGATCGTGGTTATGGAGACAAATCTAACACTATGCTACCTCTTCCTCCATATCAAATGGTTTGATGGTTTTGATTGCTTCATTTGACACGAATACTTTTTTTTAGTTATTTATATATTTAATTATTGATTATATAGTTTAAAAATTTTATAATTAATTATAATTTTAGTATCTTGAGACTTTGTAATATTTTCATAAACTTTGTACTCATGTCTTTTTAAGATTTGGATTAGAATGTACTATCTTTTTACCCATATTTTTAATAAAATATATATTAATATTTTTAAATAATTTAAATATAATAACACAAATTCAATTGAAAAATATTTAATATTCTTATATTTTATTTAGAGTTACATCTTATAATAGAGATTTTAGTGATTTTAATGTTTTAATTTTTTTAATATATATTTTCGTGTAATTGAAGTTAATGTAATATTATTTAAAATTTAGAAAATGTATTCATATTTAACATGCAAGTAATTTTTAATAGATAATCATTTATTTTATTATTTATTCATAAGTTGAAATATTTTCATCTTTTTACCTATTTTCTATTACCAATTAATTAAAAATTATACAAAATTAGATTTTAATTTAAAATTAATGAAAAAAAAAATTCAAGCCTTCTTTCCGTAAAAGATACATAAATTTATATGAAACTAGTTCACTACTTAAATTACATCGTCATAGAAGGAAAATAGTTTTAAAAAAGAAAACTTTGTTATTATCTTTTCAATATTATCAATATCTATTTAAATGAATTGTGAAAATATATACTTAAAAAAATTAATATCAAATCTACCTTTTTACTAACTTTTAAAAAAAAGAAAAAAGAAAAAAGAAGAAACCTTAAACTAACTTCAATCTCTGATTTTGATTGATGATTTTTCTCATATCTATCATATATATTACTCAAATATTATAAAAAATTATTATCCAAACTTAAATTATAACGAAGGAAGTAATTTATTGTGTGAGTTAAGTCTATTGAAACTCTAAGATGCCATCACCAAATACTTAATAATTATGTGTCAATCAAAATAAATGGAGCCAGGGTCAAATTTCTTTTTCTCTAAACATAAAATTAAAACCAAGTTTTTTTACATGTCTCTAATGATAGCGAAGTAGAGTGGAGTGGGTAAGACCTCATACATTTGATGTTACCATGGGACCTCATTCTAGATTTTGTGTGTGTGTGTGTGTGTGTGTTTTTCAACTTTAATTGATTATAAAAGCTCTAAGTAGGATGATGGAATCATTACCCAATTCAAAAAAATCCTTACAATTAATAGAAAGTGTTCTATACAATCTAAATTCATGATAGGCTTAATTGACGAGAACATCCTTGACGCAGGAGCATCTGCAATGGCTACCTGAAGACAAGTCATATTTAAATTCGAAATTCATATTATTTTCTTTTCCCTCCTAAATGTTGTTGAGGATTAAAATGTAAAAAGTAAAAAAATAAAAAAAAATTAAAAAGGTAATTTTGGGGTTGTTGAGAAAATCAAGAAGGAATGGTTGAAATGATTTTCAACCTTAGCATATTGTTGTAATTAAAATTTGTTTCTTATTTAAACCTGAGCCAAGTTGGCGTAGTGGTTAGGGAGGATTTTTAAAGAGAGCTTCAAAAGAAGAAATTGTTGCAACAAACAGTAGCTCTGTTTGATTATTTGGCTGAAGATAGTAAGATATGGACGTTGGGAAAATTAGGCCAACTCTTTTGACATTTTTGGAGATGATGCGCTGCCCCAAAGTGAAGAAGTTTGTTAAGGTTCTTGAAAACAAAAAAAATGCTAAGTTTGTCAAAGCTTACACCCTGGAGATCGACTGGGTGTTTGTTTGAGGCTGCACCGGTTCTTAGAGTGTACATTAACAACAAAATATGCAAAAAAGGAAAATGTCAGATCTTGTCAAGAATAAAATGTGCCAACAGCCTAAGGAAGAAACCAGAGTTCATATAAGTCTCTGTACAAAAGGATCGAGCTTGAGCAATAGAGGGGTCGAGCTGTAGTGGAGCCGAGATGAATATAGAAAAGGACCAACGTTAGATGCTACGCCGTTAATGGAGAGCTTCCTCTTTCCCTCGATAAGTTATCTAATCTGAATACTTTTGTCCAGTCTGGACGTGGGGATAAACGCATACTTGTAGCCAATTGATTGCATTCCTTGACTAAAATGGAAAGCTGTTTCGCTTGAGTCGAAATTGTTGAGATAAAAAGAATGGTGGCAGTGTAGCTCGTGGGCTGAGTAAAGAGAAAAAAAATAAATAAACGATAGAACGTGATGTCAAGCCACACAATGTGATGATTGATCACGAATAACGAAAACTTCATCTCATTGATTGGGAACTTGCGAAATTCTATCATCCATGAAAGGAGTTTTTGTTTCGTGTGTATTTGGAGGTGTTAACCCAAAACGCTTCAAAGGCTTTTGTTCTGGAGCTTGTGCCGCTATTGCAGATTCTGAAACTTCTTTGTTAGCTGGTCCAATGGCTATTATAATACACATCAATGACGCTATCAGTGCAACTGTTGTTGTCAGCGAAGAATGTAAAACCGTAGTATCACAGTATGGAGAGTTGATATGGAAGCTCTTGATGGCATAGACAAATCCTCATCTGATAAGTTGTCACAGAATGGCTTGTGCTTTTATGATGGTAAACGAGATATTGGCATGGTATAACTAGCATACTGGAAAGAGACGCTGATGAAATAGAGGCATCGTTGTGTTCTAGCGATGCATTGTGTAGTGCTTGTCAGATGGCAGTCTTCTGTAAGTCCAATGGCGTAAGGGACAACTGTATATTTACAAGCTGCTCCAATTGAGTGTGTCAAGCTGTTGATTCAGAATCAGGATGAAATGTTGAAGTCTGGTAGGTTTTCTAAGCCGTAGAAAGGTATTGATGATTGTTTTGAAACTCTGCTAATGTCATACATTGTTTTCCCACGCCATTCACTGTCTTTTCTTTGCTAATATAAAATCTACATTGTGCATTAGATGTAGTTGCACAATCCATCATTAATATATTAATGCACACAAAAGAGACATTCTACATCGACCTATTATCCATGAAATTATAGAATGGCTTTTGGAATACATGTACACAACAGAAGCACGGATTATTTTGTTATCATTTTTTTTTTGTATCAGAGCAGTTCAAGGTCAGGCAGGTTGCATCAATCCTATACATTTTTCTATTATATTTAAAAATTCGAAAATAAATATAATCTCTAAATCTATTTATTAAAATAGATATGTTTTCCATTTATAAATATTATTTCTATTCCATATCTTTTTCAAAATTTATCAAAAATCTACAAATACTAAACCTTTTCATATATTAATAGAAAAAAATAACAAATTACATGAACTCTGAATAATAAAAGATTTCTAATTAACAAGGTACCTATGAGATATACTAAGAGTATCCATCTTAGTTATCGCAAGCTAAAGATGCTTAGAAATGAAATTATCACCCTTGTTATAGCTAAAATATAGAACTCAAACTCGAATTTAAAATACACGCTAATCTACCACTAGCACGTACTAAAAAGACAAACCAAAGTGGCATGGTACTTTAACGATAAGATCTGATCAAACATTGCCGGCCAACTAAAAAATATAAACACTTTTGGATCGAGTGGAGTATCTTTAGATCTGATCAAACATTGTCGGCCAACTAAAAAATATAAACACTTTTGTATCGAGTGGAGTATCTTTTGAATTAGTGGGAAGTTGGGCCCACAATACTCTCAACATTTGATAGCCAACTTTTGTCACATCTTGGAGGGCACTGGCAGTAGTGATACTTTGTACTTATATTCAACGATCCATGACGACTAAAAGTTTCCATGATGTGAGGATTTCCACAGACTAAAACTTAATAACAAACTGGTAATATTTTTAATCATCCTGCACTATTGTCGGATGGTGGACTTATCGCAACCACATTCGTTGGTTTCAAGAAGCACCAGTGACTCAGTGAAATATGATATCTAAATCCTAGGTCCTTCCTTTTACATTATTTTAGTGGCACACGCTAAAACTCCTGGCCATGAACTGTCATGTGAGTAAAATCCTTGCTGTCGTTAAACAACTCTTCTAGACCACTTTCATGGTTACATCCTGAAATTGAAAACTATATGTCTGAAAATGCTATTTTCAATACCTTCCCATTCAAATCTACTTGTGGCATGTGCACATATTATTATTGTTCTTCCATCTTTAATTTTTAACATGGTTCTAGGATTTTCTTGAAGTCCAGAGAACTGAAATCTTGGAAGCTCGTACCAATCAGGATTTATCAAATAGTTTTTCATGGCTTGTTAAATTCATCTTCGTGTCTTTCGTTGAATTTCTTCAAAATATTTCTTCATTCCTGCATCAAGATACCATTCATGTGTTAAAGAATGTCTTTTAATTAACATCCTTGGAAATTCCATCCGATTTACATTACCCATGGAGAAAATGTCTTCAACCATCATTTTTGTTCAACTACCCATTCTAATTCAACTACCTATTCTATATCATTAAAATTCATGATTGAAACATTGATTTTGAAACTTGTTTTTCGTTCAATCATAAATGTGGGATATTCAGAACCATGTTCTGATGTAAGATGATAATCCCATCTTTTTCTTACAATATCATAAGCTTATTTCATTACCATTTCATGAGATCTGAACCATATATCTGAAAACCAATTATTAATCAAAATGTGTTCGACTTATTTTGGGAGATTTTCCAATTCTCCTTATCTTATCAAACAACCATCATCAGGGCCTGGATTATGGATACTACTTCCTTCATACATCATATGACCAAATTATTTGGTCATACAATTAGCAAGAGAAATCTTCTCATCATTTATCCATTTTATTTCAAAATCAAAGGATCACAGCCATAATTCCACCTTATAATGTTGCCTTGTGCAAGCTCATTCTCAGGTTTATTTTTCATCAAGTTATTCATTGTTTGATTGTCATTTCTTGCAGTAAACGTTTCTAGTTTCAAGAAAACTTTAAACTTTCAAACTCCCTTCACAACTGGAATAATTTCCTTTTCATTAACATGACATCTCTTTTGAATTTTAGTGACCGTACCTGATCAATAACCACATAACTGATCTGTACAATCTGGATAGGGTTACAAAAACTGATGTCTATGTTTCCTTTCAAGCAATGGTAGGGAACATAAGATGGTATCTATTTAATGTAAGATGGATAGGATGAAACTTATCACATGTTTCTTTTATTTTCTCTATAGTCTCTGTAGATTTGTAATCCCAATTTGTTCCATTTTTATTCAAGTGTTTTTGTAGATGCAACTTCCATCTAGCAAGATCCTCGAAAAAGGGTGAGACATAATTCGAACATCCAAGCAATGTTTGAATATTCTTAATATTAGACATTTCAGCCCCAAAGGCGTAAATATATTTAAGGATATGAGACTGAAGAGCAACTTTACCTTCATCTAGACGAAGACCAAAAAACTTAACCTAGGTTTGCCTAATTAAAAAATTAATTTCGGACAAACACATTCCACGTTTTCAAATAGCTTCATATAGTTGAATTTAATTCCTAGTATGATCCTCTAGGCTATTAGAAAATATCAATATGTCATTTATATATACAACAAAGACCTCATTACGATGTTTGATGACATTGTGCCTTTTAATTTGAATGTAACCTGGAGTTGTACTAAGACCAAATGGCATCACGTTCCATTTATACATACCTTGAGGCACAATAGAATCTTATGTCGATATTCTGGTTTACTTTTGATTGGAAAAAACCCAACTCACAATCAAATTTAGGTGCTTTGTTAATAAGGTTTATAGAAAGTGGGGATGGGTAATTGAAAGGCTGAATATATCATTTAATGGTTGGTAGGTAACGCCAAACCTTTTCTTTCCTTTGATATCCTCTAAATTCTTATCACAAAGAATGCAACACATGGAAATGAATGTTCATTAGGATATATAAATCCATGTTCTAATAGTTATTTCAATTGATCATCTAGCTCCTTTTTTTTGGTTGGACTGAACCGATATGTTTTTTATTTAGGAATTTTCACTAAACAATCTTTCTTAATCTTTATTTTACATGATTAAAGATATGGTTTCCAAAATTGAAGTGGATTCAGACTGGACCAATTCATTTAAAATAAGAGTTCTACCTCATGCAACCACTTGTCTTCAATACCTTTGTTGGTGTGTAATGATTTCGAATAAAATGTAATCCTTCTCTGTATCTTCTCACCATGAAGTTAATGGTAGTATCTTCTATTATATCTTTTCTTGAGCCTTCACTTTTTGTTATTTTTCAGCAACCTTGCCAATCGTATTCTTAGCGCAGGTTAGTATTAGAGTTAGTACTAGAGTAGACTTATGGTGCAAAACTAATTCTTTCTTTGTTTGGATGAAAGGTTGATATATTTTAAGAAATATAGTAGTGATTAAGATATCCACCCCCTGATTATTATATTCTATCAGATCTACATAAAACTACATTCTTTAGACACCAAATATGAATTATATATCACCTCAATTTTTTATACTTGGTAAATAGAAACCTTGGAGGTTGTTCTTAGTTATAGAACTTTTCACATTGCCAAAATTCTCACATCGGCTCTCTATGCTAATTATTTATCTCTAAGTCCAACTAATGTTAATATGATAACCCAGTACTTACATCATGCTTGTAATGCTATAAACATACTTATCATTTGTCTCTATAAGTTTTGAACATGTACTTACTTTTGATATTCACAAACACTTGTGTCCTAGTCAGATGCCTATGTTGATGCAAGTGTCATGTATCTAACACAAGTGTCTAGTGCCCTAAAGTCAATAAATTTATAAATGAAACATATCCCTATGGTCGGCCTAAGTGCTTTATTGTGAGATATTTCCCAATAGGATTGGTATATATGCATGGTCAATCCTCATTCCAAACCTCACCTAGAAACTTCATACCTCTCACAAGGAAATGTACCAAAAGCATTCGATCAATCATTCAAGAGAGCAATGCTTCCATATTTTCTCCTTTTTCCTTATCAATCATATGGACATCACATATATAGGTTTGAAGTAATAAAGTATCATGCCATGAGTCATATTTGGCAAGTTAAAAATTAGGTCATAGTTATACTTGTTTTTCAGATATTTCACTCGTATGCACATACAAATCAACACATTAGGGGATAACTACATCTATATGAGGCCCTCTTCAATGTAGTGGTTATGTAGGAAACTCCCATTGGAAAATGGGTATTTGGGGTTACCTCAACACTTTGATCCCATTAACCCATTTTTACCAAGGCCATTATGAAGATGAAGAGCTAAGGATTTGATGATTCAAAAAGAGAGATAGGTCATGAGCCAAATCTAAATCCACAAGAGTGAATGTGATAGAGCATAAAACATTCTAGGTGGTCACATCTAGAACTAATAGGCATTTTTTACAAGACATACCCATCCAAGTAATATATAATTATCGATGCAACCATACCAAACCACCATAAGTATCCGAGGTGACAAGGATCAAATTTTTAGAATATGACATATGGTCCATAATCTAGATCTAGTCTATTTCTAATTTGTTCCACACTAGATTCCCATGCACACTGTAATCTATTAAGTTCCATTATTTTCCATTTATTATAATATCAATAATTCATTATACTTACTATTTTTAGCATATTTCAGTATTTAAATTCAAAATATTGTTTATCTGAGTTCATAAGTAATTACCCTGCTATAAATCTATTTACGACCTTTGTGCCTATTTATATATATATTCTTAACCCTAAACCCACTTCTATGTTTAACTATAAATTTATAAATTGGGGTTAGGGTTGAGAGCATAAAAATGAAAAAAGAATAAGGGTGATAAACATATCTATGCATATGAATTAAATGAAATTTAAATGAATAATATTATTAATTTAAATACTGAGATATGTTAAAAATAATAAGTATAACTAACGATTGACATCGTAATAAATGGAAAATAATGGTACTTATCTAGATTATATTTTGCATGTATATCTAATGTGAAATAGGTTGGAAGTGGACCGAATGTGGATTCTAGATCAATCACTAGATTGTGGAAATGTGACCTCTATGACCATAGACACTTGCATCGACCTAGGATGGTTACCTTGAGGCTTCTATCTACCTTTGATGAAGTTGTATAGTATGTAATACCTAATAGATATAGATGGGACTACTTTGAATTTCCTAAGTTATATGATGACTTCACTTACATTCATATTTATCTAATGGATTGTCATTCTTGTTGAAACATCAAAACCCTAGATCTTCTTCATAGTGACCTTGAGAAAAATGGGTTAGTGGGCTCACAGTGTCAAGTTAACCTAAAATATCCCTCTTTTAGTGGGAGTTTAGTACATATCCACTACTCTAAAGAGGTCCTTATATTGATATATTTATCCTATAATGTGTTGGTTTGTGTGTGTGTAAGGGTGAAATATGTGGAAACCAATAATAATACTGACCTAGCTTATAACTTATAGAATATGAGTAATGACATGCTCTCCCAGTACTTCAAACCTGCATATGTGTTTTTCAAATGACTAATATGAAAATAAGATAAAATAAGGAATCTTTTCTCACTTGAATATTTCATTGAATGATTTTGGTACTTTGGCTTGTGAGATGTAGGTAGTTGTTAGGTCAAGGTTGGAATGAGGATTTACCATGTATATATACCTATCTTATTGGGAAATATCTATTAATAGATCAATTCAAATGACCATAGGGATATGTTAACTTGAGATTTTGATTACTTTAGAGCATTTAACACTTGAGTTAGAACATGACACTTGTATCAACATAGGCATCTAACTGGAATATAAGTGTTTGGGAATATATAAAATAGGTATAGGTCCAAAACTTGTAGATACAGATGGTAATCAAATTTATAGCATTATAAGCATGATACAAGTCTTGGTTGATGATAATAACATTGGTCAAACTAAGAGGTAAGCAATGAGCATAGAGAGATAATAGATCTGAGCCTTTTGGTAGCTGAAAAAGGTCTAGAATTGAGAAGAACCATCAAGGTTTGTATTTTCCAAGAGTAAAAGATCAAGGTGTTGTATATTTCACAAATGATGTCTACATGTTCTCCCCCATTTACTATAGTAATGAAATAGTTATTTTAAAGGAAAATAAAGGTGTACATGAGTGTGTATAACACACCTTAGCAATGCATGAGTCAAACTTGAATGCTTTGTTGTGACTTACCTGAAATCAAAAGAATGTTATAGTGTATAATCAATGCATATAATCTATATTTAAAATTATTTAAATGATTCAAATGTAAAAAAAGCAAGGTTTCAGAGTACAACTATGTATCGATGTAAATGCCTTGCCTTTTAGTAATTTGATTCAAAAATATGTATAATTATGAACCATTGTAGTTAAGATTAAGATAAAGATAAATATATAAAGTATAGAAATATATAAATATGGGAGGAAACATGCCCGTAACCTTGTATAAAAAATAGATTTGCCACATAATAATTGAGATTAGCTCAACTGTACAACCTAGTAATACATATAACCTGGTGACCATGAGTGACCCATGTCAACTCACACTATAAATCTTGTTGAATTAGATGACTTTATAAATTCTAACTTATAAAATTGGTAATATTGAGTAATTTGATCACATAAGCCTTCTTAAAAGTTGAACTAACTATTGAACTAGATTGGCCTAATAATATTCCATAACAGTCCATACTGGTGAACTAAAGTCCATAAAGGTGTTTGAAATCTAAAATATGATTTGAATTTGTAATTTATATTTTATTTGCATAGAGTTTGAACTTTATATATGTCTCACACTAAAACATGTGTATAACAATGGTACCAATGTATATAATTTAACTATTAATGTGTATATGAATCATATAACCATGCAATTTGCCCAATATGAAATTTATTCTAGTGTGGAGAACATTTTTCCATAACATTCTCCTACTATAATATGAAACTAAAAATTGGTATGAGTGTTGAGAATATGTTTCCAAAACATGCCCCCACTATATATATGAAACTGCAACAAATATGGAGAACATATTTCCAAAACATATCTCAACTGCAATCTAAACCTATGAAGAATGTGGAAGTCATGCCTCTATGGAATGCCTCCACTAATATTGCCCAATTTTGAGGTGATGGGAAGTATAAAATGGTAGTTACTTGACCTCAAAAGGATAATAAAACCATGTAAATTGTGAATGTATCATGTATCATATAGGAGAAACATGTGTAGCTAGATATATCATTGAAGTATGCAAAATGCAATCACATCAAGGCCTAAGAAGCGTGATATAGTTCATGATAAATTTTAGAAAGTAATAATAAAATCTCAAGAAATAATCAAACAAACACACAAAAACACTCAATAGAAAATCGATAGACAACATGGTCTAAGGAGACTATAAATAAGGTATATGTTTTAATGTCACATAATCAAAGTGACATTGCTTAGTCAAATAACCAAAAAAGCAAGCATGACATATTCAAATTTCTATATAACAAGCAATTACATATTCAAATGTCAAAAAGGCCAAAAAAATCATGGGGGCCAAAGACAATGGATCATATTCAAATCCTTAAACAATAAATAAAATAGCAAGGAAAAATACTTAATGAAATGCATAAATGAAAGCATAAGAAACCAACATACACATAACATACAAGCCCATAGATCATGTGTTGGTAAAATTTTTTAAGTACATATCATATAAAGTACACTACGAAAGAAATATGCATGTACAAAGGAATGTTTAAGTACATAAGATCAAACATGATAATGTAAAGTGATCATAAAATAATATAACCTAGATGTATCATGATCAAAGAATTAGATGATGCCAATGTCCACATGACATTAGTAGAGGGAAGGTCATGTATTTATATGTCCCTATATCATGCTCAAAAGATTTTTAAAACACACACACACACACACACGCACACACACACACACACACACACACACACACACACACACACACACACACATGCTATCCTGTAACATGGAACTGAAAATATAAATTTCAAAGAGGCAATAAAACATGTAAGTGATGCAAATATTTTTGGATATTTCTTTTAATGGTATTTTGTAAATATGCAAAATATCTCAAGTGAGATATCTATGTAATTGCATGATATTCATGAGACTTTTTAAATAATTTTATTCAATTATGGCTAGGTGGTATATGTTTTTTCCTAACTTTTCTATTACTATAAATGGTCCCATCAAATTTGGTTTGAACTTTTCTTTCTTATTTTTTTGCATTGTTATTGAAAATAAATAATATACAAATGAATAATGCAAAAGGGTGATAAACAGATCTATATAATTATAATTACATAAAAACTTAGATAAGTAATATTATAAATTTAAATAATGAGATATGACAAATATAGTAAGTCCAACCAATGATTGATATTGAAATAAATGAAGAATAATGGTACTTAACTAGATTATAGTCTACATGTGGATTTGATGTGGAACATTTTGGTAATAGACCAGATCTAGATTTTAGATCAGTCATCATATTCTATAAATTTAACCTTTGTGATATTATACATTTTGGAAGACATGGAATGGTTACATTGATGCTTCTATCTGACTTTGATGCAGGTGTTTCTTATAGAATACTTGTCAGTTCTAGATGAAACCACTTGTAATGTTTTAGATTATTGTAGACTTCACTTTGGTCCTTTTATATATGTCTAATGGACTATCACTTTTGTTGAATCATCAAAAATCTAGATCTTCATATTCATAGTGATCTTGGAAAAAATGGGTTAGTCGGTTCATGATGTTGAACTACCCTAAAAAACCATCTATCATTGGGTGACACCTACATAGCCAATAATATAAAGAGGGACTCAAATTGATGTAGTTATCCCATAATGTGTTGGATTATGTGTGCACAAGGATGAAATATGTGTAAATCAAATACAATAATTACCTATCTTATAACTTATAAAATATTTTTCATGGCATGCTCATTT
>JARHVA010005289.1:630000-755000 GCA_037957365.1 Torreya grandis | reverse complement strand
ATATTAGTAAACCATTTTCCACTTCCAATATATCCTTTCTTCTTTTTTGTACAATATGAAAGTAACATGGATACATTATGTTCACTAAAAAACCTGCTTCCAATAGCCATTTTATTATTTTCTTTGAAATGTGAAAGTAATGTGTACATGTTATAAATGTGTATGATCCATGATAGATACATGTTATAGTGTATATAGATTATGTTCAATAAAGAAAATGTGTACCTATTATAATCCTTACGTGTTTAGGTTTAATAATTTAAATCATATATTGAAATAACATGTATGTGTTATGGACATTGCATATACACATAATGTCTATAACACATACACATTATGGTAAATATCCACAAAATTACCTGAAATCTATTTAATAACCTGTTTTATCAAAACTTGATATGTCCTCACATTTATTGATGACTATTTACATAAACTTGGGACTACTTCCTTTATCATAGGTTTGATGTTTTTGACTAGTTCCAAGACTTCAAAGCTCATTCTGAGAAGTAGTATGGGAAACCTGTCAACATATTTTCATAGACGATGGCCAAAAATATGTGAATCATCACCTCAAGAATTTATATAGACTTAAAGGTATAGATATTCATCATTACATTGCATAGATTTTGTAACAAAACATTTTTATTTAGTAGTTTAAAAGGACCCTAAAGGATATGGAAAGATGCATGATCCATTCTCATTCTCTTATTCCATAATTTTTGTTTGAAGCTATTATGTGTGATTTTGACATTTAGAACAACATTCGCCTAAATGATTTAAAAGGAATGACTCATCTTGAAACTTGGTGCAGTCAAAAACCTATTTTATGGTATTTTTGACTCTTTAGATCCTTTGAAATGGAAAAAATTCCTTAATATAGACCCAAGTATTTACAACCACAAAGTTATCCTTGCCTCTTTGTTGTATATATATTTATGATTTCAAGGGACGTCAACTATTTGATCCATAAATGAAATATCCTTTTATTGAGAGAAGTGTTTAGTTTGAGGAAACATTTCTTTCTTTTACCTCTTATACTTCAACTAATCCATGCATAGTGGACGTGGATGATAGTGAATCAAAGTAATCATCTTCAACTTCACCTCTAAAAATATCATCTTTAACATTTACAAGATCTACTCCTTCAACCCCATCTTTGTCATCACATTAATGGGTTTAAAAAACTATTCAAGTAATAAGCTATTTTTTAAGGATCATTTAGACAGTCAAAGGACTTTATCATAACATCATCATATTCCACATGTGTACATTGACCTTACTTTTGATCCATAATATTTTTGTAAAGCATTTGGTATTGTTGGGTGGGATTTGACAATGGAATAAAAGTATAGTTTCTTGATAAGGAATGACATTTGGGACTTCATCCCCATTCATAAGGGAAGGAAAAAGGTTTATTTTCATGCTCAATGTTCTTATGGGACCGCACTTCTTAACCCAAGTATGATCTATATAATTAATATTTATTTCACATGGCTAATTGTAATTGTGCACCAACTCAATTAGTTTTAGGATTGAATCAGCCAAAGTGTTCCACTCTATTAGTTGTTTCTACTTTATATCATCACATTATTCAAAGCCTATACTACTTAACACAAAATCACCCCCAAACATTTTATTTGCAGTTGACATGGCCTTCCGCTTTATTCAATAACTATAAGATCTTCATTGGAAAGTGATCAAACACATCTTTCATTACATCCAACACACTTCTGTACATGGGATACACTATGCAATAAGAACAAGTATAGACTTGGTTGAATATACAAAATGTAATTTGGATGGAAATTATTATGATTTGTAAGTCCACATATAGTTAAAACATTCACCTTGGTTAAGGCCCCATTAGTTCAAAGAGTAATAAGTGGTATGCAATATATATATATATATATATATATATATATATATATATATATATATATATATATATATATATATATATATACATATATATATATATATATATATATCACTCGGGCTAATTATCATGGGGGATGTTAATGTTTCTACTAAGGCTATTTGGCTTCAAAATATTGTGAATACATTTGAGTTCACCATTCTATGGCCATCTACATTTTTTGTTATAACCAAACTACCATTCGGATCTAAAATCTCCTAGATCATAATCAAAGGATTAAACAAATTGAGATCCACATGCACTATATTAGGGAGATGATTTAGTTTAGTTCATTGATCTATGCTATTGTATTACAACAATGTAGGTTGTTTTTATATTCACCAAACCTTTCACTAAGAGTAATTTACATCACTTGAAAACTCTCTTAGGGGTGGGAGGCACTGATTTATGGGGGTCACTTGACCTTCTCCCATCATCCTCTCATTGGGGGGGGGGGGGAGCGGGCGTGGGGCTGTGAGGGCGGGGTTGGGGGTGCATAGGGGGAGAGGGTGGGGGTTCCTATCAGTTTTCCCCTTCTCTTTAATTTTGAGGGATATTTTTGTATATGGGTACCTCATAAATCCTTGTTGTTAGGATCTATTTATTTTTCATATTTGCATTATTTCCCCCATTAAATTTAACTTAAAGATGGACGTCAGTGTGAATAGGGTTAATTCCATATCTAGTCTGACTATTAGGTGTGAACAAGGGTGCTCCCTAAGTATTCACACTCTTGGGTTTCATTCACACTCATTCAAGTTAAGTTTACTTGGTGTTTTATATTATTATCTCACCTCATATGATCTTGACACATGTCAAAATCCTACAAATGGCAAGTGAGTGGTATTTTCAATAAATAACCCATTTGTAAGATCAATTTGGTAAACAATTAATGCATTTTCATTTATGTTGTACATGAATTCTAAATCATTATTAATAATCAAATTTACTCTTATTGATTTTGATATTTAGATTACAAGTTCATAAATTAGGCCATAAAATCCTATTTGCTCATCTTAGCCAAATATCACACCCCTTAAAGTACCTTAAGAATAATTATCAAGAATTATACTCTTTTATCAATTATTCATATGTATATAACTATTTTGATCTTAATTCAATCATATATTATTCCATTATTATGAAATATCTATGTAATTTAATTACAATTAGTATCATAGCATCTATTTGGGAAAGTGTATGCAATGTTTTTTAGATATAGTGTTAGTAAAATTAGGAGAGATGAAGGATTGGAAAAACAATTATTATTTGGAAATAATTTAAATTTTTTGACACTACAGTATCGTTCAAAGTTTATTTTTGATATGAAAATATAGAGTTTTTTTGCACCCTTGTAAAAATTAGTAGTCACTAGATTCATCTTAGTTAGATAATCATACTGATATAATCTATTGGTACACATTTTTGGGCCCTAAACCCTCCATCCAAGTGTTTTTGCATGGCCAAACCTAACACTTGTAGAAATGGGAAAGGTCATACACTTCAAGGATTACATCGAGTCTGAAACTTCATAAATATTATTTTATGAGTCAGTTTAACAAATTTGGTCACATATACAAATCATAGTGAGGAAATATGAACTCAATGCATAAAAAGGGAGAATTTGTTATATGAGGAATCAATTTTAAATTATGAATCTATAATTTACCAATATTAGAACTCTTCTTTTGTAAAAGAATCCTCCAATGCCCCAATTAGGTTTTCCCAATCCATACAATCAAAATCATAATAGCGGTTTGAAGTACATGCTGACAAAAATAAAAGCATGCATGTTTTATGGTAAGGATCCACTCACTTGTATCACTCAAATATAAAATTTATTTGATCTACATAAAAATCCATGTACAAAAAATTTGATCGTGACATATTTATATTTGGAACATGATCAATTCATTTGGTATAGGTGTTTATTTTCTCAAAAAAAAGGGTACTCATGTTACTTATATGGTGTTTACTAAGGAGATATAGATGTAATAGTGAAAAAACATCTCATAAAATTACTTCATTTAGTTATCAAAGTTACAAAAAGTATGTAATGTTAAGGATTATATTTAGGGATTCCATAGTTTATCCTTACACATGGATGAAATCAATGAAAATAACATGATTGACCTATTATTTTGGGGTTCAACGATATAATCTATCTTTAGGTTCACATTTTTAATCCAACATCTATTTATGTATCCATACCATTCACATGTCAGGAAAAGAGAAAAGTTATGGTAAAAATAAGGGATTTCACTCATGGCCGCAAGCTAAATTTCATAACAACATCATTTCCACAACATACATGATTGACCCTTTAAAAAATTTAAGACAATCATGCCAAATAGTTAGGTTTTGGATGTGAAAAAAAATGGATCAAGGGACATAAATGTGCAAAAACATGCATTGTTATACATTGAAGGAGCCAATGAATATGAAGAAGAAGATGAGGCCTCAAGTGAGAGTATGGAAGACCCATAGGATGAATATAAATATTTTCATGCTCGTATATCCTATCATGACATTTCAAGTATTAGTTACCCTGAAAATATTAAGGTGGTGGGCTTCTTCAAGAAATATAAGGTGATATCATGATTTCACTTAATAAGTACACATAAATTCATCAATAGTATTTTGGCTACACATTTGAAATATTTTATTTATCTAGATCATAAAAAGTAAGTCATGATTGTGTATGGTGTCATAACCAACTATTCTAAAAATGTCATAATAGGAAGATTTCTATGGGGGATTACCTGCTTAATTCTCCTACATTTATTTTTCCCATTGGTGGAGATGACATTGTTTTGGGAGTACAATGGCTTACAAATTTGGACATAATAGATATGAATTTATAGGAATTGTTCATGCACTTATATTATGAAGGTAAGGAATTTAAACTTTAAGGATGATGAAAATAATCTCCCTACTTAGTTAGTTCACATTAGATGATGAAGGTTCTTTAAAAAAAGAGGGTTGAAGGAAGTGTATCATGATTGTTTTTCATCAAAGTTCTATTAATAAGCATGTCTACACATCCCAATTTAAAAATGATTCATGATGACCACCTAAAAACTTTTGGTATAATTCCAAAAGTTTTACCACCAATCATATAACATGATCATACCATAAGACTAATTTTATTAAGTACAACACCGAACACTAGACCATACAAGTATCCATGAGCCTAGAAAACTAAAATTAAAAAAAAAATGTTATAGGATATGATAGAGGAAGGTATTATTTGACATATAAAAATTGAATATTCATCCCAAATGTTCATGGTGCAGAAAAAGGATGACGCTTGGAGGATGTGTGAACCCCAACTACATATAACTCAAAAATTACACCATCAAAGATAAGTTACTTATTCTAGTAATTGATAATTTTTTAGATGAATTACATAGATTTGTTTATTTTACCAAACTAGATCGTTGTTCTCAGTATCATTAATTTGAGATCAGAAATGAGGATATCCATAAAATAGCTTTCAAAAATCATGAAGGACATTATGAGTTTAAGTTCATGATTTCTGGTTTCATAAATACACCATATACATTTCAATGTTTGATGAATACTATTTTTAGACCTTTTAAAGGAAGTTTGTGTTGGTGTTTTTTGATGACATCCTAATCTAGAACAAAACATAAGAAGAACATTTGAAGCATGTGAAAATTGTATTATTAGTTCTGCAACAACATCAACTATATGCAAAACCTTATAAAAAGTATTTTCAGAGTCCATGAGGTAGATTAATTTGGATATATTGTTTCACATGAAGGAATATAAGTCAAACCTAATAATATAAATGATATTGTGGAGTACAAAATAATAAAGGCCATCAAGAATCTTCATGGATTCTTTGGGATAGAAAATTAATATCGTAGATTTGTAAAAACTTTTGGAACCATAACAGACCCAATCATATGCATATTTAAGAAACATTCATTCTATTTAATTTAACCATATACTAAGGCATTTAATAATCTAAAAGAAGTTATGTGTACCACTTAAGTCTTTACAACCCTAATTATTTCAAAACATTTATTTTTGAATGTGACACATTGAGATATGGCATGGGGGTAGTATTTATACAATAAATAAGAGCCATTGCATTTGAGATTTGTTAACTCAATGGAAAAACAAGCTCAAGCCAATCCATGATAAATATATATGGATATTATTTATGTAGTCAAGCAATGGAGAGCTTATCTAATGGGTTGTCACTTTTAGGTAAAGAATGATCATGATAGTCTAAAATATTTTTTTGAATAATAATTCCCATTAGATGAACAATAAAAATGTGTAACTAAAATGTTGGTATGAATTTGAAAAAATTTATAATAAAAGAAAAGATAATGTGATAGTAGGTGCACATTCTAGGAGAGATGAATTGATTGAGGCATTATTATACACAATGACCATTTAGAAAGCATATTAGTTACAAAAGGCAAGATCAAAATGGGAGAATGACATGGATACATAAGTCCTAATTCATAATCTTTAATATGTTTTATGAGTTTCTATAAAAAAAATTAAGCCAAAAGGGAACACGACATGGTATTAAAATATATTATACTTTTATAAGGATTCTATCCTCAAACACAAGATCATTCAGAAGCTTCATTATCTCAAATAGGGGGCACATGGGTTTTTTTTTAAGACATATCATCACATAAAGAGAGAATTATTTTGGGAAGGACTCAATGGGGATATATATAAATTTTTGATAGAATGTATGGTTTGTGAACATAATAAAGGATAAAAAATTGATATGCTAGGAATCTTGTAACCATTATCCATCCCTATTTAGAGGTGGGATGAGTTTTCCAAGGATTTTATTATAGGGTTTCCAGGGTCTAAAGGTAAAAATTTCATCATGGTAGTTGTGGATAGGATCACAAAATATGCTTATTACTATTCATTATCATGGCCATTTGTATCTAGAATGGCAGTTTATACATTTAGCAATATAGTTCAAAATTTTCATTGTACTCCCAAGATCATTATAAGTGATCCTGATCATATATTCACTAGTAAAATTTTTGCTAAATTATTTACATGTTTAGGGACATCGTTGACTCATATCTCATCATATCATCCTCAATCTGATCGATAAACAACCATTTTCAAAACATTCTTGGAAGGGTATCTCTATTATTTTCATCAGATAAATAGGGAAATTATGCCCATTAGTTTCCACTAGTAGAACGGTGGTATACCACTTCGTTCTATATCTATTCTAAATTTTTTCCCTTTGTGGAACTTTATGGCTATCATTCCATATCCATAATTTCTTTTAGAGTGAGACCCAAAGATCGATCTATTTAAGAACACATTCAACATTGACATGAGGGTCTATCTTTATTAACATAGAATCGATAAATGACATAGAAAAGAATAAAGCAACAAGTTGATCAACACCGTAGTGAGAGACATTTTGATATTGATGATGGGGTATTTATATACTTGCAGCTATATAAGTAGATGTTTTTGAATCAACATAAAAAATAGAAAAGAAAATTTACTAAGTATAATGGCCCTTATCAAACCATGCATAAAATTGGTGGTGTGATATACTAGTTGGAGCTACCCAGATTGACTCACATAGATTTAGTATGTCATGTCTATTTCCTAAATAAGGTCATTAGTAGAGAGTTTATACCTAGACTAAGTTACATGAACTAGATGAAGAAGGTAGATTCATTTTGGACCTTGAGGAAATTCCTTGCCATGCATAAAAATGATATGACCAAGAGAGACTAAGTACTATTTGATCAAGCATAAGAGTCTAAATCATGAAGATGCAACATGGGAAGACAAAACATTCATAAAAAAATATCTATATTATATTAAACTGAGGCCAACTATGTTTTAAATGGGAGGGCATGCTATACCCTTAGCCTATAACACATCTAGGGATATGTGTGGCAGACTTGTGGCTTATATACCTTTCATATTATCTTATTTCATTTCTCTATGTTCTTAGTATAGTTGGTCTATAGAATAACCATGGATAAGTATAGCATATATAAGAGGTAGTGGTTACTATTTTATCACCATATTGTGAATTTTACTCTTATTGTATTATTGTGGAGGCTGCCACCTCAAAGCAAATCAGTCATAATTATCAAGTATTTTTTTATTTTGTCAATTATTATTGTGGATATGATTATTTTACATTTAATTATGGATAATATTATTCATTTTTTTAGAAACATCTAAGTAATTCAATTATGTTGTCTTTTAGTAAGCCTTTATTAGATTTATATATTTCATGTATTTTAAGTGTTTGTCTTATATGCTAGATTCAAATATTTTAGAAAGTATATAATAATTTAATAATAAGTTCATATTAGGCTCTTATAGAAATCACCCTATCATTTTTTATACATTTCTCTCTTTATCCTCTTCTTCTCTACTTATCTATCTTATGTGGTTTATTTGTTTTTTCACATTTCCATACAATTTATGATTCTCAAAAGGGCCCTTGAGACCCTTATTTTGGGTTGTGCCTTATGTCCCTGATTTATTGATCTTTCTAGTCTAATTTATCTCAGTTTATATGTCGGTAGTGTCCTTTTTTAATTTGAGGAGTCCATAAATATACAAGAGTATTAAAGTATATAGGGTATGAAATGATGGAACAAGACATGATTTTTATTTTATATATATTAATTTTGGAAATGTAAGCACAATTAAATTGAGCATTTAAGGAAAAATTATGAAAAAAATGAAGCATTTATTACCTTGCCATGCACTCATTCTAAAGTAAAAAATCATGTAGGACCAGGCCATGAAATCAATATACTACTTGACAATATTATTTGAGTTTTTCTTGTCAAATTTTTTCTTTACTTAGAGCCTTGATAATAATTCAAAAATAATAGAGGTACCCAATTGCATTCCCTTTTTTATGGTTAGTAATGTTTTGTTAAGGTTTTGGATAAGGAAATAATTTTTTAGGTATAATTCTATAAAAATAAAATGGGTTCAAAGCCTCAGAGTATATGGACAAGCTCATCAAATCATTTTTCATACATTTTCATTTTCTTGTAAATGACGTTACTCTTTTGAAAACATCTATACTCTTTTGAAAGTGTGCATTAATAATTATGGGGAGTAATCTTAGTTGATCTTTTTTTTGAATATTTATTCATATTTTTATCTCCAAACATATGTTGTCTTAGTGTTTTTTTAATTTTATATGTATCGACATCAAAATAAAATACTGTTATTGAACCCCTCTTATCATTTATTACTACATCAAAAATAATTTTTAGTATCATTAAACTAAAAAAATTATTTAAACAAGATTGACCTAATTATAATGATTTATGAATTATGTATTGATGTTGATGTAAAAACCACTTTAACATTAAAAAATATGACTGAATAGCATAATTCAAAGTCTGTCAAAAAATAAAATACCATCATACACGAAAAATGAAATGTGGGGATTTGCATTAAAAATTGGTGTTAATGGGATATATGTTTAGAGATAACCAAATTAAAAATATAGATTCCTAATTAATTTGAGGTTTATTAGGAGGAAGATGGTTTTGATATTGGAGGAATTTTAATAGTAATAATGACCCAAATATTTGTCTATGGATCCTTTTCATACCATGATGTCACATTGACAACTGGGATAATTGAATGTGGTGGAGTTGATAGGGGACATCAGGTGTTCACATTAAGACATTTTGTGTTAATAATTTGTACAAGTTTAAATTAATTATAAGTACTATAAACATACCCTTTATCTAAACCACAATGTTGATCCTCTAGGAATATACAACCATTAATTTGATGTTTGTTAAGAGGAAGACATTTTTTTTACATTTAGTTGTTAAAAATAAACCATTTATATGATGGGACCTCTTATTGAATATATAAGGGTTGTTAAGAGGGGACAACGAGCCATTTCTTTAAATTTTTAACGTCTAACCTAGGTTACACCCATTTCTACTCTATGGAATCTTTTTGTTTACAATACATCATGATCCTTTACCTTACGTGCTTAATATAAAATTCTTTATCTTTTATTTTATCCTTGAATTTTAGTGAATTGATGGACCCATATTAAATTTGATCTCTCTTAGCCATAAATATCTTACGTTTAGAATATTTGTTATGGATGTTTAATTTTGTTTAATCATGAAGTACTTTAATTTTGATATAAAATATTCAAATTTAAGTCTTCATTTATAAATACTCATGATTGTGAGTTTTCATTTATAGATATCAGTGGTCATGGGTATAAATAGCATTGGAGGAATCCCTCTTGTAGTAGGCATCATAGTGATTCTTTGTGATAATGATATTCAGCATTGGTTTGTAGATCTCACATTAATCATAGTGGTTGTGGTCACCCATCTAGATGGGTGGTGACTCATAAAGGGAAATTACCTTTCTTGGCATTTAAAATTTTACTAAATATGCAAGATAATATAGAGTAAGATAAAGAAAAGGGCATTGATGGTTAAGATATTTTTCTTAATTTAACAAATCTTCTAGTTGAAATTTTCTTTGGAGGGGGTCTAGTGTGATAAACTAAATGATCCTCTACCTCCACCCACCCATATGTATTGTTTCTCCTACAACCTAGTAGTGTGTTGTGGTATGTTGGCTCTTAATTTTATTTGATTTTAGTTGGTTAATTTTTCACTTTTTTGGTTGAAAAGTAGTACATAATGTTTATCAATTGAATTTATAGTTATTCTAGACTTAATTCTATATGTTTTTTTCAATGTGTAATACCATCTACACACTTATTTGTATGACTAACTATATATTTTAAACATATTAGAAAAAAAAAATCAATATCTAAAATATTTTGTTATTGTTCATAATTATTCTCCTTTCCATAATATCTTAGATATTAGATATTGGTGTGATGTCTTAGAAACAACTATCAAATTTTAAAAATAACGGTGTGACTTTCACCTTTTTTATACTTTTGTTAGTGATGGATAAAGTGAATGAAAATGTGAGATATGGGTCCATGTATGCCAGGATTAAATTTGACGGTCAACATTGTGTGTAATAATTTTTATGATGAAGGTTATTTATTAAATATTAACTTTCCAATTTTATTATTATTTTTGTGAGAGTGTACACACACACACACACACACACACACACACACACACACACACACACAATCCTTTATAATTTTTAATGATATGTTTAAAATTTAACCTTTCATTTGATAGGTTCCCAAAAAAATTAATGTTTCTTAGGAAGGAAAAAAGAAATAGGATCATACACCCATAAAATATAGTTCCTTTATGGATGGAAGTCATTGTGTAAACATGAAATCAAAATACTTTATTGAAATACCTATACTATGTGATTTTTAAACATGCATTGCATAAAAATAACATGTTGATCAGATATCATAACACAACCTAAAGGTTAGAATCATTAGGTAGGTACCACATGATGTCTATTATTTTACCCTCTAAATGCACGTTGAATTGTTGAAGTATGCACTTCAAATATTTTTTTTTCAATGCATATTTTCTTATTAGTCTATAGAAGGCAAGGTTAATGGTATCATTTTTAAATTTTCTAGTTTTTTTTCAAAGAATCAAAGAGCTTGAAATACATATTATTATAATAATCATAAAATTTTGGCTAAATTTTAACATATTAATTTTGGAATATTTTTTAAGTTGTATTTTTATAGATAATCACATTTTTTGACCAGACCTAGGAACCAGATCTGAGGCACAAGAAGGGGGGCCAATTTCCAAAAATCATTAAACTAATATAAATGGCCACTACTGACCACTAAAACCACTAAGCCAAATAGAATGGCCACACTCAGCCTAGAAATACCCTATGAGATTTGAACTTTGGTGGGACTAGATAGAACCAACCAACTTTACTAACATTTTACACCTCATTGGCAATATTTCTTAAATATTATTTAGACATGTTCCTTTCAATTAAATATAATATTGACATTTATAACTTATAATACACCTTTAAATGGTTCTTATACATCTAAATTATTATATATTTTTTAATTTGATTTGATATACATAATACTTAAGTACTTACATTTATTGTTGATCACACAGGGCGAAGCTTATAAAGATTTTTTCTTCTAAATTATTCATTTTTATAATTAAGAATAATAAATCATTGTTAAATGCACCTAAATTTCCCTTCACACACTCTACCCCACTTATATCAATGTTAAAAGAATGTAAAATAAAGTCAAGAATATTGATTTATGATTTTCTATACATTAGAACACATTCATTGATTTCTCTCTCCCAAGAATATTACATGGAATCCTGCTGTTTTATTTGACAAGTTTTAAAATTTATTAAACTTTAAATTGTTTGTTAGTGCATATTATTTATGTAATATTATAACTTATTTTGTAATTAGATTTGCATTGGAAAATACACCACCACCACTTTCTAATGTATTTTTAGTGGTATAATTAATTTGTAAAATCATAAAATGTTATTTTCTTGATATTATATTGGTTGGTGTAAAATGAAAAATTTAATTAACTGGAAATAAGCTTTATTTGACTTTTTTTTAAAGGAATTTTCTTTTACATTGTCTAGTCATTTATCAGAATTAAAACTTACTCAAAATTTTGAAACCAAAGATTTTGAGATGGATTTCACTATACAATGATTTGATGGTGCAAAGCCAGGAAATAATATTCAACTCATGCTTTGTAGATACTTAGCGGTTTCCATGGTCAATTGGAAACTATTTGATGTTGAAAAATATTATGCCTATTGTCAAAAAAGTTATGTTAATACAAAACCTATCATGTCTAGAGGTAATTATATTTAAACTCCTCTCCTCGGCCACTTACTCAGGAAATAAACAATAGATATACAAAGAAAACCATGGTCAAAGAGCATTAAATATTTATAAGTGTATGTTGTTTTGTAGAAGTTTAGTGGAAGCAAAAAATTGGTAGAAGAGTCTTTGTTTCCTGTTTGGTCTTTTCTGGTGGCAGAGCTTTCCTACCTAGTTTACTAAGGTTTAATGGCACATGATGGTAGCTTATGATCAGTTCTTTCCTATATTTGTTTCCATACATGTTCGATGTTTGGTTTGTTATGTCTCTCGTGGGAGGGCAGTTGATTTGATTTGATTTTATTATGTGATAGTTTCATGGAAATAGATTATTGGAAAAAAATTATTTGTTTCTTGTTATGTTTTTCATGGGTTCATTGTTGTGGTACCAAGTTTGAGATTTATTTTTATATATTTGTATGGGGATCAGGTTCCCATTAAAATTTTTATTAACTTGATCTAATAAAAAAATACATTCACAAGTGTAGATAGATTAATGTACCAGCACCTAAATATTCAGTCAAAAATAAAAGCCATACAAGGTAGAGCAAAAACATGAAATATTTTGGACACAACTACTTAAGGCAATGCCAATATAATAGACAAAAAAAAATTACACATAGCCATAGTTCTTTTTGACACATCTGCTAAATGCAATTCCAAATAAATAGAGGAAAATGAAATTACCCACAACAATAGTGATTTTTCAAGGTTAATGCCAATACAAGAGAGTGATGATAAATTACCCATAGTAATCGCAATAGTCATACAATCACAATCACAAAATAATTTCGATAAGAGAGATCCTCAAAACCATCAAACTAAGATTCAAGCCTAGATCAAGACAGTAGACAATTGAATCATATACATTCAATGAAAATCAATATATTACACTCTAATAGATGGCACACCAAAAAAAAAACTATGGAACTTATAAGGAGAATAATTGAATCTCAAATTTTGGCATCATTGAATGGTAGAATAATATGTACTTCAAAACACAATGGATTTTATGGATATGTTAGACCCACAACATTAGAATAAATTGTGTTTTTAAGACCTTGAATTTCTATGCACCGTTTTTGGTAATGCTATGAAACCTTAGGGGAAATTTCACATAGTCAACCTAGTGGCTAGTATGAGGGTTCATAAACAAACAAAAAGCTTCATGAAATGATTCATAATTTTTGGCATGCATATCACCATCCAGAGTTGGAATGACTAGATGGTAATTTAATTTTTTATTTTTACTTAATTTTCTACGTTTACCTTAAGGAATAAAATTATCTTATTATATCAAAGTAAGTTTGTATAAAAGCAATCATCATATTCTTTGGATTACCATCATTATAACATCATTTTAGTACTCAACATCAATTTAATTATATGATAATATAGTTTAGAATTATATAACTAGATTTTTTCATTTTAGAAATAATTTTAAATTTGATTTCAATTTTTTAAATAATAATATTAAATTATATAAAAATATGGTGTGGTCACACTGTAAATATAAAAATCATGTGGGGAGAATTGTACTCAATCTATGTCAACATAATAGGCATTCGAGGCATGATTTATGGTTAGAGATCCAAGAAGTGCAATAGGTAAGGAACGACATTGATTGGTCGAGGATTAATCAAGAATGGACATAAGATCTCCATTTCAATTTGATGTTTTCCCATGGATGTTCCTTGGGTGAAAATAATATTCTCCCTAGGTAAGAAGAATAATATACATGTTCATACCCTTGGTGGTAATGGTGAGTGTTTAAATATCCTTTCAAACCAAATTGCAGTTTCCATAAGGGAGGCTAGCTCATCCCCTGATCTTGTTCATAATCTCTCCAATTCAATAGTGTTGAATTTGAAGATAATATCAACACTTTGAAATCCAAGGGTTTGATTGGGAAGTTTAATGGGAAGTGGCGAGCCATTTGGGTAGACTAAACATGGGTAGCCTATGTCTAGGGTGCTAGGTTGACTTTGAATTTTTCCCAAAAGGATTTTTTTAATATTATGTATGTCAGTGAAGAAGAAGGTGATTATTAATGGGGGCCTTGGATGATGGAGGAATATGGGTTGTGGCTTTAGCTCTTGAGCCCTAATTTTTGTTTACTCACAATAAATAAAGGGCATTTTTCTATTTATTGCACATTATCATTAATAAAGGGAGAGATTGTTGGGCATTATCATTGAGTGTCAAGCTTTGGTATTAAATATTATCATTGATGTAAAAGATTCTTTTAAAGATTCATGGTTATTTCATTGATGTCAATCTAATGTCATTGATTTAATGTTGTTGTATAAATAGCAGTGCAGTGATATCATGATCTGATGTCAGCCTAAGCGATATCATTGAGAATCAGCATGAGTAAGTATAGGTATGTATGTCAAGTGTCAAGAATATTTTAATGATTTGTCTAGAGATTATGATATGGTATTTTCATGTAGCATGATGAAATGGGTGAGCTCCAAAGAAGAATTTGTATGATCTAAATATTTGAGTACATAGTTCTTAAGATGGTTCAAATCAGTTATGAATATTTGAATGTCTAAAAAATAATTGATAGTGTTTGAGCATGAGTGAGGCTTTTGAGTTTGTTCATGAAGTGTTGATGTCCTTCAAAATGATTAAAATCTAGCTCCAAAGTGAGCTCTAAAGATTCTTAGTCAACCTTCGAAGATCTGTAAGAAGCTTCAAAGATTTTTTATTGAATATTTGAAGAAAAGTGAGTGTATTAAGTTACTTGAACATACACAGGAGGCATTGGAATATAGGATAATTAAAGATGAAACTGATAAGATGGATAGAAGGTTAGATTCAAGGCATAATGAGACTCACATGTCAAGACCTATAAAGCAAAAGGATATGGTGGTCAAGTGAGGTATCAGAATCAATTTTCATGCATTGGTGAGTAGGTGAGAACTAATAGAGGTGATTCAATTTTTTTATTATCTTAATGAAATTTAAGGTCATGGTTTAGAATAAAAGCTTGAAAAAAGTGTGTCAAGGTTTTTTGAGTGCACACAATGAAGAGTTGTCTACTTGAGAAAGATTTATTAATGATCATTTGTATGTGTAGCATCTGCATAAGAAATTAAAATATTCATTATATATGAGGAAGGGTTCTAACTTAAATTTACAAGTATTGGTTTCTAGAAAGAGGTGTTAAGTTTTATGAATGATCGTTAAGACTCAAAGATGGTCTAAAACCTCATAAAATTCTAATAATGACTCGATATTACAGATCTTGTTATCAATAGATCATAATAATTTGATATGTATAAACAAGTAATTAAAGGTTTAACTAAACTCTTCTAGACATCTCCAGGTGTGACTGTTTTCTCATATGAGTGAGAAAACCCAATGAGAAAGTGTTTGTCTTTTAGATATTTGTTGTAGTAGATAAAGTTAACCAAGTCAAACTTACTAAATGGATGAATATCAAACTATGATACACATAGTTATTGTCCATTAAGGTTTATGGATAGGTTTAATATCTTAGGTGTATAAATTTGGTGATTCAATATGGCTAGTTGTTAACAGACCAAGTAATGGAGATAGTAAGAAAATCAAGGCATGGTGACAAGATGATTCCTAATATATTTTCATGTAAAAGTGATGCATTTAAGTGTTTGATAAATTTATTTGGGACTTGAATATTCTATCAATACTTTTAAAAATCTTAGAAGTTGGTGCAAAAGGTTGACACATTGACGCCAAAATGGCTTATTTGACTGAATGGAGTCTATGAGAGAGAAGATCAATAGATTAGTCTGTAAGACCAATAGTCTTCATTAGATCTCATGATCTATTTTATGGATATTTATATAAGAATGATATAATATATTTTTCATATATGTAAATCCCTTGGATTTATTTAATGAAGTGTTTAGAAGTTCATGTTTACTTGACAATGTTTTGGAGTCTGTTGGCAGTTCTAAGTGAACGTCTTGCAGAGAAGAGCTTGAGTCTAGTCATAAAGAGTTGAAACATATAATAAAGTTTTTTATGGCATTAAAGGAATTATTTTTTTGAATATGTGATATTTTAAAAATATTTTTTGGCAAAGTTGAGTTTATGCCTTAGCTGTTCAAGATAGATTTTTTGTGTATGCACAGGCTTGTTATGAATAGTGATTTGAGTAAGAGTTCAAGTGGTGGTTGGACCTAAAAGGTATTATAGACCTAAATTAAATTTAGATAAGGTATATTTTAGTTACATATTATGTGCTCCTACCATGTGAGGTGTTTGTATATGCTTCAATAAATATCAAATGGCAACGTGTTGTTAAGAATACCTATTAGGTCTCCATTAAGCCTAAAAGAATAGTAAGAGATAACTAAGTTATAGATGACCAAATATATTGATTAATTTATGATTAAGGCATGTTATTTTAAAATTACAAGACATTTTCATGGCCTGCCTATGTAATTTGAGTTTGTGGTCAACTAAGAAGGTTATGATCAAGTGACTTGTATAAAAGCAAGGCAGTTTAGGCCTATTTGGGTATGCTTAGAGAGTGAGAGAATAAGATAATAAGTGAATGATATTTATCATTATTTAGCATACATAGGTCATTTAAATGATCAGATAAGTGTCATTAATATATGACATAGGTTATGCATATGAGGATAAAGGTTAGAAGACCTAATCAAACTATGAGGATGGCTAGTTGAGCGAAGAGGAGTAAAAGCTAATTTGAGAGGGATAAAAGTGAACAAAGATATAAATGAGAATATAATCATCTATTGTATAAACAAAAATAATATTTTAAGGTGATAAAGTGTATTAGGTGGCTAAGTTGGTGCTGAATCATCTAGGGTGTTGGTGCCTTCTTGCAAGTGGGTGCTTGGTAAAGCCTAACTAAGTTGGTGTTGAGCTCGTTGAGGTTTGTGTTCCATGTGGAGTTGGTGCTTCAATAAATATTGATGTTTGTCTTATAGGACTGTAGTCTATTTGATTCATTAGTGGGTTTCTTCCCTTTAAGGGTTTCCCATGTATATGTTGTGTTCATGTGTTTCATGCTTTTATGATTTGGTGCTTATGATTGCTAAGATAAGCATGCCTGTTAGAATGGTTCATATATGATTAATTGGAACTAAATGAAAATGTTTTAATACTGATTCACCCCCCCTCTTATTAATATTCTTTCCAACAATATCTTGGTTTAGTTATATTGAATATTATTTGAATATTAGAATGATGTTTGATTGAAAAGAATTATCTCAACATTAGGCAAGTTCATTCAGGTGGATCCAATCACCAGTTAAGGTGTGTTTTAATCTTTCACTATAGTTTTCTTTTAATTATTATATCTTGAGTTCCAAATCATGAATTGCATCTCACTTCAATATTCAATTAGGATTTGGGAGTAGCAAATCAATGTTGAATAAAATATATTTAGATTCCACAAATTAGAGAAGATTAGGCACATTCATAGCCAATGGCATTGTAAGGGTAGTCCAAAAATGCTTTTTCTATCCTAGACTCCTAACCCTGAGTCAGAATATTTCCTTTGTTTTAACTCTAAGAACCCCCCTCCCCCATATGGGTATTGAGGCTTCTCCTTCATTTCAAGTTCCCAATGTGGATGCCACCTTTTCACTTAAAGATAAGTTGGAGTAGGGTGTGGTTATCTCCCTAGATACCATGCTCAAGGAAATTCAATTCATAAGTGACACATGTCTAAAATCCATTGACTCCATGCTTGGTATATCTATCTTCATTTTATGAAGTCACAAGGGTTAGATTTCCCATGATCATGGAAATTGTCTAGATCACCTTCAATCAGAGTTCTAAGATGGTTAAAATTAATAACTAAGTCTTAGATAACCTTTGATCTCCTAGATGTTGGGAAGTGTGACCTTCACATCAATTCCTAGTTAATTGAGATTCATGAAAATCAGCTAAGTGATCTCATATTTGACTCCCTACATTGAAGACACATTTGTAAATCGTGATGAGATGGACCTTGGTGGAAAAGAATTCAAATGCAAAACTGTAAAGTCCCAACAACTGACAATTATCCATATTAAGATCTTGGGGAAGTATAAGTAATAGAGAAAGTTTAAACAATGACTAAGTATAAAACATCATAATGAGAAAAATAAGATGATACTACAAAAGAGCCTCTTGATGAGAAGTTTTAATGATGAGGCAACACATGGAAAGATATATTGAGTCTATAGTCAAAGCAGGGAGGAGGGACTAAAGGTTTCCGAGACTCAGGAGGCCCTAATACAATGTGATCATTCCATGTGGCATGATCCCATTCAATATAGACCATAGTAAAATAAAATTTGATAACAACATCATGAAATAAAAGGATAATCCATTCCAACAAAAAGATGTCAAGTGGCATTGCAAAGATAAAGGGTCTATAGACCAAGCTAATATAAAGGAGACACATGACATATAGCCTCAGTAATTGGAAGATGATAGGTGGAAACATCATCGAAGTGGAAATCATAAGTTATGAACCAAGACAGAGACACGTGTCATGGTTATAACAAATGACAGTCATAGTCTATGAACAAAAATTGATAGTTGAAGTTGAGAGAGCATAAATGATGAAATAGAAGCAACTGCAAAGGTTGATGAACAATTAGGCTACTAATATCATTATTTATTTTGTAATATGATTTTTTTATATTAAGTACTAAAATTTAAATAGATACTTCAACTCAACTCCTTACTGATATTTATAATTTTAGTCATTAATCAAATTTTTAATGGGATTCATCTTTTAATACGTCAAATAGACCATTAAATATACTTATCATAATTTCTTAATAGTAATACTAAATACATTATCATAGCCAAAATAGTTTCATAGCTGTCAACAAGTACTAAATATGCCTCATGGCTCTTGTTTTTATTCTGGTTCTTAAAATTTATAACCTTATTTTAATTTTCAAGATATCTTTTTAGACTAACAAAGAGGTTCCATGTGGGGGATAACACTTCTTCTATAATTTTGTTTATAATAATTTTATATATTATGATAATAAAATTTTATTCGAGTATATTTTTATAATATTATTAATTTTTAATTTAATATCACCAATAAATATTATCAATGGTGGGTAACTTAATGATATGGTCTTTTTAAAATAGTAAATGTAAAGTCATGAAAGGGACATATAAGTTTTAAGTACATATCTATAAATTAAATTAAATTATTTCTTTTATACACGATGCAGTACATAAAATTCAATCATAGGGATAGTTGTTATGCGACCTTTTTCCAATGGTATAATAACATGTTTCTTTGATACCAATTTGATTCATTGAACTTAGATTGTAAATCTACATGCAAAATAAATAGTAAACATATTTTAATATAAAGTCAAGGACTAACCACTATGTAGCCCTTATTTATATTAAAAACTTTAAGTATGTCAATATCCCATTAAATTTTATAACTTCTTCTATCGAATCATTAAATTAGTATTATTAGAATTTATTTCTATCTTAAAATAAATTAAGCAACCAAAACAATTCCCATGATATTAATTACATGCCATAGATACAATTTTGTAAGTCAAAGCTATGAACGATCAAATTTACCTAAACATTATGTTTCTACTCATAAACCAATACAATTGGAGTGTGAAGTCATTCTACTTGATTGCCATATTACATGGAAGATGTTAAACCATAAAATGTTTTATTTGTGTTAAATGGGTTCCATTGCTCATTTATTATTTTAATGGTAATTTTTGGGAGTGATGATAGTTCTGATTATAAGGAACATAGTTTTCATACATTGCTTTTAAGTATATTAATGTTGTGGAAACACTTGTTGTCTTAGCTTTAGAAACCTTTAAGTTTTTGTTTGTTTAGAAAGGAAATATATTTAAGGATGGATTGCTGATTAGTACTTATTTTGTATGGAAGTTGCATGTTTATTATTTTCTTAATGAATAGCTCTTCATTAGGTGCCTTGGATTAAAATATTCATTTTTTTTATAAAAATAATGTATACTTTTATCGATTTCTTTAACAAATATTTAATAAATTGAATGTATTAGTCTAAAATCAAAGTTAAATCTAAGCTCCAATTATATAAACTTTAATTTTGTTAATAAAACTTTGATGAAAATGTTTGAAAAGGTTTTTTATGAAATTATCCCTAAATCTCCTCCTCAATGGTGGTTGGATTAGAATTAGAATGTTGTTAATCCTCTAGTTTGGAAAAAATTACGATTAGGTTATCGATGGATTTTCTTTGAGTTGGTATCTTATGAGATGATTAAAAAGTGTTAGAATCTCAATAATTTCTCTTTCACTTGTTCCAATATATTTCTCACACTATGGTATATGATTGTTGAACAAAAAATATGAACTACTTTTTCGTTGTTATCACAATTTAAGTGAAATAACCTACATATTATTGTGATAGATTTACAAATAGAAATTATAAAACATCATACACTAAGACATGGGATGAGAATACTCTATTACATTATTGTAATAGGCTTGGAGGCACAGTCCAATAGAGAAGGAATGAATGATGAGGGGGAATTCTAACATTGACTTTCCCTTTCTTGGATTGTAATAACAATTATGCACCTCATATTTTAGAATAAATCAACTTCAAACTATAAACTAGTTGTCATTGTCATGGTTAGGCATTAACAAAAAGTGTTACGTGTTATCTTTTAGCAGCTATTATTTATAATGGTTGTTATAGTCATTATTATGGGTTGATTACCTAGTTGTTACAGATTGGCTACAATTGTTATTAAAGTTATCCATTTAGTTTCTACATGTTGGAATACCTTTTTGCTATCGATTGGTTGTTTAGTTTTTATGGGTTAGTTACATAATTATTACAGGTTGGATTGTGAGCGATCTATTTTTTCTATCTAACTATTTTGGGTACTTAGTTTTTTCATAGTTTATCATTAAGATATGCATGTATTCAACTATTAATAAATACATAATAATAATAACATTAAATGATATAATCTATTTTTTATTAAGGGTAAGTTATTTTGAGCCAGAGTTGTGAAATGGTAGTGAGAGTTTTGACAAGTCCCATAACCTAAAACAATGAAGAGAAGAGATTTTACAAAGAAGCCATTTTAAAAATACCTCTCCCAACAACAAACATGGAATTAAAAAAAAAGATAATACAACTAATGAAACAACCTCAAGTGATTTTGATAGGGACCCACCAACCTAAAACATAACAAACAAAGCATTTAATCCCACACAATGAACCAACAACTAATCCACATCTATAAATGAGATAAACCATTAAAAAATCATAATGTGATAAGAAGAATTTTTTTAAGAAGTCATCATGATATTAAAATCCAATAATCATTCTAAAATTCTTCTAGAATCACTAATGTCTTAATAAGATCCAACTCCATATGGGCTCTATGGGTTCTTCCATTATTATTCCTATGCACCATGGTCCAACCCTTCTTATCATCTGATTCAACATCTAGTGAGAAAGGAATGACAATTTTGATTTGGTTGGCATCCTTATAGATACTTATCAAACAATCTCTAGAGGGTGAGTATATAGCTTTGTAAGTGGAACTTCGAGTAATGACCTATTTTATTACTCTAATTTCAAAATTTTCTAGTTACGAATATTCTTAATCAAATTATTCATTTCCCAAAATCAAATGACTCGAATTAAATCTTAAATGATATAATCTTATTCATAAAATAAATAAATTTAATCATAAAAGACTAATTATATATACAACATGCTCATTCAATACTATATAATATAAATGAGTATAAAAGGTGAATTTAATACGTTTATGGTTGAATGTAAAGGATAAACAAAAAAGGTTTTATAAGGTCATTTAGTTTAATATCTTAGCTCATCAAATCCTTTTATCTTGAAATAAAATTAACAAAGAATTTTTATATTCTTTTGTATGCTAAAATGATGTAGCTCTTTACATCTTTTACAAAATAATATTGTTTGGCTCTCAGATATGCAAATAAGAGCTACCAAACACTACACCGAACACATCAATAGGAATAACATCCACCATAAATTCATTAATTTAATGGGCATTAGGACCAACCTTAATTTTACAATGCTTGTTTGCCTTGATAGCTACACATTTCTTCACCAACCACAAATCATATAGTCTTGGATTATTGTAAGTATCTATCTAAACCTTGTCTCCTAACTCCTTGCTTATCAAATTTTCATATTAATAAGTATGAAAACGAGCATCCACTTTTTTTTCTTTGTCTAGATTTTAAAATTTAAATGATTATAAAGTTTACCCTCTTAGGTAGTACTACTACCCAAATATACCTCTCTATTAACAAAGGTACAACATAAAGTCTCATCCATATTGAAACTGTAACCAATTTATTAACCAATTCATTTTTTTTTCTTGAAAGGGTCCAACTATGGATATAAATTCCATAAAAAAAATCCTTAGGTTGAGTATCAACATCACAATTTCCACAATGTCTTTTAGTATCCTACTTAGAAGTGGAAGTAGCATTGTGCTTACATTTTCATTTATATTTATCTTTATGCTTAGAACTAACTTGTTTATTTAGAGTGATTTGAGAGGTATATTAATCCTTATTATTGTCCATCTCTATGTATTGAGCTCTAGAAAAAGCTTCATCAAAATATGTAGGCTTGGTTAAGATGACATATCACCTGAAATGGCTATAGATTTGACCAACATAATTCATCAAGATGTCATTGTCCACTATATATTTATCCATTTGTACATCTATATTTTAGCACTTACTTATGCACTCATTTATGCTTTGGCATTGCTTTTTTTGTACAAACCTCTTCCTCATAAAAAAATGATAAAACTACTTCATGTTTAGCATATTAGAATCATCCCATTTTAAAAAAAGATGGTTGTTTCTTAACAATTAAGATATGAACATAGAACATGAATGGTTAATTTTAACCTTAAAAAATAAATTAGTTATCTCTCATTAATCTAATACAAACTAAAAGATATCCCTTGTTAGGCTAGTCAATTCTCTATCCTATCTGCATTTACAAAACCATCATATGGTTGAATATATATCTTTATCTTAACCTTGAATGGAGATGGATATTGGTTGGCATGGGATCATTCTTCAAAATTCACATGCTCCTGAACATCCTCCTTATTTAATTTCAATGCCTTTTTAGAAACACTAAGCTTCTCCATGAGAATCCCTATGAAAAACTCCAACTAGTCAAACTTTTTCATAGAAAGAGAGATGTTAACCACTACTTCAAACTTTTGAGATAAATATTTTCTTGTATGGACATATTATTCATGAAAATGAGCCATACTTTTAATCTCTTGCTCCCACTTCATTATGGAAATGTCTTCTTCAAAGGGAACTAGGATAGCTTGACCACTAGCACTATTTTCTCTAGTGATGGGTATATACTATAATATAGTCACAAACACATTAAACCACACAAAAAGGATAAAAATATTACTAAACTACCTCTGATACTAATATGACCCATAAACTAGGTGGATATTTCAAAATAAACTTTACGAAGATGAACCCTATACTCCAAGATCAACAAATGATTTATAGATGACTATTCTAGAGTAATTACAATGCTAAAAAAAGATAAACAAGTTATTTAATGAATGTACATCATATTAAACATAATAATAAAGCATAAACTAATAAAAATCATAAGACAAACACAAGATATGACCTAGAGAAACATAGGGTGGGAAAAACTCTAGTGGGTGACGATATTGCACTTTTTATCTACTATGTAATTAAAAAATTATACAAATTGCTACTAAACATGGTCTATGTGGATAGAGTTTTCACTACTACACTATCCAAAGATTGCACAAAATACTGATTTGCACTTCTTAGACACTTCATAGTGATCCAACATAAATGGAACAACCATTAAAATACTACAAAGTAATGAGATAACATGAACCAGAACCCAAAATTACAAACTATAATGTGAATTTATTGTCAAGACTTCTCATTTAATTTATGATGTCTTATACCTTCTACAGAGGATTTATTTATGCCCTTACACCTTAGAACACGCCAAATAATCCAAGCTAATCATCAACAAAAAGTGTAAATATTTTTAACCATTCTCATTCTCATGCTTAGGCCAATGGTGAAACCATCATTTTATGTAGACCAATAGTTACAAAAGTGCCATTATAGATTTACAAATACTATCTGTGGACATTGGAAGTCATGTAATGACCACTTGTATTCACCAGTACTTTTGTCAATCTTAAGAAACCCCTTATTTGAAAGGATGTAAGATAATCATTTCATTAATACAAGAATGTTTGGACCATCCTCATACTAATTATACTATGACAACTTAACTTAATTCTTAAATTTCCATAAACAATCTTGAATAAATGTCATAAAAAGTGTTTAACATACATGAATTACATAATTGAGTATTATGTAAATGAACTAGATAACATGTTTAGTAAAGTAAGTCCATATTCTAGAAAAAGAGGTCCACCTTCTATCCTTAAGTTTTAGATGTAATTACATACACATTCGTCCTGATCAATTTGGTAAGAAATGTGGTGCAAGTCTTGAACAAAGGTAAATCAATGTAGAGTGTGTTTATAATTGAAAATTAATGAAGAACAATAAATTTGAAAATAGTATAGAGCCTTTGGAACATCAATAATACTTATTTCAGATAAGTTTGTATTCTCTTCATCCTTGTTAATATATATATATATATATATATATATATATATATATATATATATATATATATATATATATATATATATATATATATATATATATATATATATATATATATATATATATATATATATATCCTCTTTGTTTTTTGGGCCCTTATTCTTTTGGTGGTATCTTTTCAGTGTTTCGATCTATTTTTTGGTTGTTTCCATTTTCATTGGTCATATTTGGTAGACCAATAGGTCTTTGATTCAAAACATGAGAAGCCTATATATATATATATATATAGACAAGATCAACGAGCCTACCAATATTGTCATTATTTTTTTGTGCTCATGAGAACTCTCTCTCTCTCTCTCTCTCTCTCTCTCTCTATTGATGTCCATTTCTTCTTATAGGAATAATCAATGGGCTTGGGAAGATTGTCTAGGTAACGATCAACAGACCATTGATCCTACCCAATAGGAGGAAATGAACACTACTAGATAGAAGAGGTCCATTTCTTCTTATAGGAATAATCAATGGGCTTGGGAAGATTGTCTAGGTATCGATCAACAGACCATTGATCCTACCCAATAGGAAGAAATGAACACTACTAGAGAGAGAGAGAGAGAGAGAGAGAGAGAGAGACTCATGGGCATAACAAAAACATGATCAAAACTCCAAACATAAGAAAATAATACCACTTGATTACACAAAAAAAAAGTGAGAGACAAACAAACACCAACATGTTAAAAACTCATGAATATAACAAAAACATGACAAAATGTCAAACCTAAGAAAATAATACTACATAATTACAAAAAAAAAATGTTAAAAACAAAAAAATACCACTATATTACTAATTCAAAGTGATGACCGATATATACAAACTAATGTCAAAAACATTGTAACAAGAATATTTGTACTAAAAAGAAGTGTCAACTATATCTTAATGCCATCTCATATATGCTATTATTCATATATATGTACTTCATTATTACATTTAACCCTCCTCAAGACACATTGTTATATCGAGACGCGTCACTTATCACCACTTTACTTTACCACAGGGTGCATCGTACCCTTGACGGGTTCTCTAAGCTTATTATTATCGATATATTGCGCATATGAAGTTGACAGCATGGCATATTATTTGTCCGTCTGATTATTGACTTTATAGGCTACAAATTCGCCTTTGGGACAACGAATTTGAAACCCTGTCACTAGAAGCTATCGAGATTTGTCACCACACGACTTACCAAATACACATTTCTCGTCATATAACCTACATCTTTCGTACAACTTGTTACATTACAATTTTCATACTTGCTACACATCGCGACATATATTATTTCGATCTTATGACTTGCACATTTCCATTCGGAGGCATCATACTCTCCCTAACAGGGACTACTCATTGCCTTCCGGGTATTTCGAAGGATATAAAATCTCATGCTCCATTTCACAACAAGTCAAGCATTTAACCCTTGGTTCAATGGCAAAACAATCCAAGGCAATCTTACAGCGATCCCCTTCATCAAAAAGCTCTACCCACAACGGGTTACAAAGTCTCCAGTTGAAGGATGGCAGAGAATCAAATCCTAGGCGCCCAATTGCTCAACACCAGTCCTTTTTTTCTTATTGGAGATTAAAATCCCTATGGCATTGATATTTTCCTGTTGTCACAAAAAAAATTAAAACATTAAAGGAAGAGTTCAAAACCTCTGATTCATCAATTGTTTTGCCAAACGAGACATAAACAACAGTAGAAGGGCAAAGCAACGATACATAAACAACAGTAGAAGGGCTACTTTTTAATTATTTATTTAGTTTTAGATAGAAGTGTTATACTTTCATATATATATATGAAACAAAACATTAGTTTGATGCCCATACAAAAACGATGTTCCAATGGAAATTGGACGAAGGGTAGGGAGTCAATTCCGGTCTTTATAACAGATTTGCAATGAGAATGGTAGCAAACTTGTCAGCCTGTTTTAAAGATGTTCGAAAAAAGACGATGTCTTTCTGGAGAAAAGTTTAAATAAAAAAGACTTTATTAATGTTTAAATTAGGGTCGATCCACTAAAACCGTCTTGAAATTGAGATTGATAAACACTTTATTTACGATCATTAATTATGAATATCTAATGAACGGAAAATATATCTGATAAAACTATACAAAACACTGGTTATCAAAATTGACAAATCAAAAAATTTATTAATAAAATTAAAAGATTCAGAAAAAAGTTTGGGACTAATGATTAAAACGTTTGATAAAAAATAATCTTAAATTTTAGGTACGATAAAAAAAAATTAGCTAATATTTTATAAAAAAAAGTATGAATATTTTTTCCAAATCATTTAAAAACATGGAGAAATAAAATTTAAAATTAAAAAATATTATTACAAATTAATTTTCACAAACTATATATGAAATTTCTGTGCCTATAATATCCCATATATTGGTAAGATGGGTACGTCCTTCCAAAAATGAATTAAAAAATATACAATGGACATCCAACAAGGCAAGCTCAAATAATTCGTACCCAATGACTATATAAAAGAATACGAGTCTTAATATATGGTCTAAATTTTTTGTAATTATAAAATACTCCATATTTTCATAAAAACAGGACAATTTCAACTAAACCAAATTTAATTTGTAACACCTAGGGAATATATATATATATATATATATATATATATATATATATATATATATATATTCCCTAGGTGTTACAAATTAAATTTGGTTTAGTTGAAATTGTGGTGATAATTCACATTGGAGATACTAAATTACATAGGATTAGTGCACGGTGTTATTGTGAGGAATTTCAAACTCAAAAAACTATGAAGAAATAAACATGCGTATTGTGTCAATGTTGGTAACTCATAATGTAATAAGTAAACTATAAAATTCTGAACCTCACGAACAAAATAAAATATTTCTAATTATATAAATTAATTTTTGTATAAAATAGTTATTAGTTTTAGAAATATATTATTTTAATATATTTTTCTATTTTTAATTATTAATTTATATTTGAATTTTATGATGGGCCTCTTTCCCTCTCTCTTATTCGTGTTATGTAGTTTTGAAGATTTTTTTTCCAATCATATAGTGTATGGTTATGGAGTGATCCCATAAAACATTTATTTTGAATCTCATATACCTTATATTCTTGATTTCTTGATTTTTATTTATTTTTATATATCAATTTACATGCCAATAACCCATTTGAATTTAAAAAATATATAAATACACATATACATTAATATGTATAAAACATAAATGATAAAATAAAATATGATTGTTATTTTATAAAAGTTAATTATACAAATACATTAATAATTAATTCAAACATTTAAAAAAAATTAAAACCAAATATAAAATATTTATTTCATTTTCATAAATTTATGTTTGATTGAAAAAAATCATATAAAACTAGTCCCTTTATTCACTAAACTACTTATTAATATGCATTAAGTTTTGCTTATCATTTTTTTTTCCCAACCTATGATTATATAATACAAATCTTAACATATGGTCTATAATTTTTGTAATTGTAAAATACTTAGTATATCCCCCAAAAAAAAAAAAAAAAACAAAAAAAAAAAAACAAACAAACCAAACAAAAACAACAACAACCATGTGTTCTTATATTTTTGTTAGAATATCCCAAAAACAATGTAAAAACCATGTGTTCTTATATTTTTATTAGAGTATTGCTTTTTCGAAAGTTGACACTATAGAACTAAATAAATTGGAAATATAAAACAATATAATGTCAATGCAAGATGTTAGTGCATGGAACTAACTCTATATTAATAAAGGTTTAAACTTAAAAGATATTAAGAAGCATGTACATGTATTTTGTCAATTTTATCAATTAAAATTCAAATAATAGATTTAGAAAATTCTTGATTTTAGGAACAAAAATATATACAATTGTACATTTTTAATTCTTGTATATGGATATTTATTAATTAAAGAATTGTGTTTAATGATGTTGAAAATTAGGTTAATTTTTAAGAAGTCATAACTTTTGATTCGTAATTTTGTTTTAGCTCCTTCATGTGCCAAAATGATTTTATCGAAAAGTTCAATTTAGTTTTAAGTTGCTCTATCCACTTAAATTTGATTGAAATATTTTTAGGAGGTCAAACATGATGATATAAAAGTCTAAAATTAACGTTTAATGATTTTTTTGATAATTTTTTATTTTTAAAAACTGTATATTTTTAGAATTAGAAGTCAACTTCAGTTGAATTTCATTTCATAAGCTAATTTTATTATTTAAGTTATTTTTAAAAAATAGAGCTGCATGCGCTTGCATGTGAAACTTACTATAAATAGCAGTTGTTAAAAATAGGTATTTTTTTTTTTAAATTTTAGATTTTTCAAAATTTTGCATGTCAACTTTAAATTCCAAATTGAGATTTATTTAAACATGCTTTAGTTTTGTAATTATTTTAAGAAATCAATATGAATCAATTTTGAATATTATTTCAAGATCTTGACCTATTGGTAATTTTGTTGTTCTTGATAGTTTTTGAATTCATTAGTATTTATTAATTGTAAAATTATATTATTAATGTAATTGTGATTATGTTGATTATAAATTCATACTAGACTCTTTTAATTATCCCCGTATCTTTTTCCTCTTCATTTTTCTCTTTCATTGTCCTCTCTCCTTTTTTTTTAATGTGATTTTAAAGATTCTATCTATAATAATACAATGTATAGTTCTAAAGTAGTGCTTTCAAACCCTTGTTTTAGATCTCATGTGTTTTATGTTATTGATTGTTAATCTTTCCACTTTTTTTTTTTTTGATTTGTGCACCAATACGCTATTTGAATTGGAGTAGTATATAAATATAAAAGTGCATTAATATATATAAAATGTGATGCGATGGAAAAATACATAATTTATATTTTATAGAAATAAAATGTGAATATGTAAGAGTAGTTAACTAAATAATTTAAAGAATAATTTCAAAAAAATATAAACCATATAATTCCTTTTCATACGTTCATTCTAGCACAAAAATTATATAAAATTAGACAATGAATTCATTTGATTGCTTGCTAATACTCTGTGAATATTGCCTGTCAAATTTATTTCCAATCTAAAAACCTGATAATAATGAGAGATAACATAAAGTACCAAATAAATCCTTCATTTTTTAAGTTTATAATATTTTGTTAAAGGTTTGGAGTAGAAAATCAATTTCTCAAGCATTTGCATGAAATTTTGAAAATACAAATTAAGTTTTTACAGCCAAACAAACTGGATTGTCAAATTTGTTTTTAGACTACTATTCTCTCTTTTAAAAATAAAAAATAAAATAACACTAATATTCTAGAAGAATGCATTAATAATTCTGCCAAAAATTCTTAAGTCATTTTACATATTCTATTTTGTTTCCTTATTATCTAAACCTATGTTATGTTATTTTGTTATGTTATTTACTTTGTATGATTGTTTCTATTTCTGTAAGAAAATCAAATTTGTCTGAAGAACCCATTTTATCAATTAGTATTATATGAAAATATTATTTATTTTTTTGACGATTATTTTCATTTCTATAAGATCTTGAACCTATTTTGTCATTTAGTACTGCATCAAAACTAATATTTATTACCATATTTAAGGTTAATATTTGCATCTGATCAAGCTTAATTCCAACGTGAGTTATGTATTCAATGTTACTGTGAAAACCATTTTCAATTTACAACGAGAATGGTAAAAAAACTATTTCTCTTTCATGATACCATTATGAGAAAAGTTGATGTTTTTCATTCGAAAAATGTTTAAATGAGAAAGAATCATTGATGTAGAACCATCAAATTATTGACCTTGGTGATGCAAAAATATGTACAGGCATAAAAATATGTAGTACAGGCATAAAAATATGTACAAGTATAAATTAGTTAGAGCTTTACAAGATAATTATTAATTGTAGAATTTTATTATTTTATGGTTTTAATAGATTTGTCAATAAATATTAATGTAATTTATTATTAAAACATTTTTTTATAATTTTAAGATGTAATTATAATATTTCATGTATTACATTTTATATATAAACATTATTTATTGTATATTTATTCGTTTATTATTTATTAGAGAAGATTAATAATTAAGCATTTATGTGATTGATTTATATTAATAATAATAGTTTTATATTGAGGATTCCGGGTCTACAAGTTTGATTTAAACACAATTTGTTCTATAAGTAATCTACTTTTCAACCTTAATCTTAACATAGTTTTTTCTTTATATAAGAGTACAGAGGGCTAATGTGTAAGGTTCATTGTAAAAGAGAGTTACTATTATTATACTAACAAATTAAATCTAAAATTATTATTTTTATTAAGAACAAAGGAGGGATTTTTGAAACTAGGGACCCCAGACCTGGAAAGATGAACAAACTGATAGGGCCTAATATGCCCAGATACCATTTTAAGTCTAAAAATACAACAAAACAAGCTAGAGGACTACAACCAACCCAAACGAAGTCAGAGAAAAACCAACCGAGGGATTTTTAAAGATCATACCCTCAAACCTCAAAATAAATATAGCAACAATAACTAGAAAGAAATAAAATAGTAGTGGCCAACAAGCCAAATTAGACAAAAAACTAATAAAACAAACAATTTGCTGAGACTCTTTTTCAGTTTTCTATTTGAGATCTAAGAGACATAATTAATGAATCAAGTTTTTTTACCTCTTCCTTTCTTCCCTTTCACTAGCTTTCGCCATTTCCCTCCTCTAGATTTGGCAATATGGGAATGGATAATTCTAAAGCAGCCTCTGGTATTTGAGTTCTTAGAGTATATTTTAATTCTTCTCCCTAAAGTCGAGGTAAGAACCTTCAAGGATTTGTCACTTTTTCTCTATGTGAGTTTTATAAACAACCCCTACCTTCTGATCAGTCTTTTGTAATTCTAATTCTAGTTTACCCTTCCCATCTATGTTTGTGGCCATGAAATCCCCAACCTTGACTAAATGTTGCATCAATGTTTCTAGAATCATTTTCGGTTCATCTTCCTCGTAATTTGGATTTCCTTCCACTGTCATATGCTCTACATTTGCATCTACCCACCAATTATTTTCTTACATATATTTCATGGTAGGACAATCATTTATAAGATGTCTCATGAGGAAATATTTGTGACATCTAAAAGGGAGGCCCTCATAATCTATCGACTAAACTCACGTTATATTCCTCACAACCAACTCCACTTGAGTTGGGATTTCTTTGGAAAGATCAACATAGGAAAAAAATATGGCATAAGTGGTATGTCCCTATTCAATAGTCATAGAATATAGACACCAATAATTTCCATCAACATCACCAATAACTTTTAAAACCCTCTCATTCAAAAACTATATGAGAAGGTTTGGCAATCGGATCCAGATAGGTTTTTTGTTGAAACTTTTAGTATAAGGACTAAAGTTGGAATTCCAAATTTTGAACAACAATTATTTATCCTAGTCCCATGAATGTTCAAAAATAAAATATTTATTTGTTATAGAATTAAAAATAATTATGAAAATATCTTTTTCACATGGGTGGACAAAATTTTTTCCATCAACAAGGGTTTTTCACCTATCAGTATCCAAGTATGAAGATCTCGAAGAGAAGGACAACAATCCTCAAACTTTCATATCATTCCAAAGTTGGGTAGGTGTTCTTCCATATCCATAATTTCTTCAGGATCTCTATTTTCAAAATTAATAATGGGATTTATTGTTGCTAGGACTAAGTATATAACCCTTACCTTTACTGAGGATACATATTCATATGAAGGATGTAGGTGAGGCTACATTATCCCCACCTCCATTACCATGGGATCAAAACTCTAGCATTCCTTAGGGTTCCTAGGAATTGATGCCCCTATTTGATTAGCTATCCCTTGCATCTTCGGGTTATGAGTATCTCTGGTTCTAGAAAGATCCCATGTGATGAATCCATTCATGTACATAGACACTACCATCGTCATGCATATAGACGTTGTCGACACCATTTGAATGGATGCCAACATCGCCATTGACAGGGACTCCACCATAGAACTAAAGTAATTTGGGATCGTTATATTAGGCATCGCCATTAGGGTACTTCATTTAGATATGTTAGTAAGTAAAATGGAGGATAAATTATATTAAATCTAAAGTTATTAATCTAAAGATGTGGTAATGCTATTAGGAACAAGTATTTTTATAAGATTTCATTAAATTTAATATTATATGGATTGTGAATGTTTGTCTTATATTAACTATAATGATTTTAGAAAATATATAATAATTTAATAATCAATTCATTCTAAGTTCTTTTTGCAGTCTCCCTATCCCATTTTCTATGCATTTCTCTCTTTGTCATCTTTCTTTCTCTAAATCCCTTATTTTCTTAATGTGGTTTATAGGTTTTATCCCATAGCCATATAGTGTATGGTCTTGAGATGGGCCCTTGAGACCCTTGTTTTGGGTCTCTTTTCATTATGTTCTTGAATTGTTTGAATTGTTGGGCTTTCCCATTTATTATATTTTGATTTATATATCAATATGTTCCTAATTTTAATTTTATAATTTTATAATTATACAAATGCATTAAAGCATATAAGACATAAAATGATGTAGTAAAATATGTTTTCTATTTTATAGATATTAGTTATGGAAGTGTAAGAGCAATTAATTTGAGTTCTTAAGGAAGTCTTTAAGGAGAAAATGAAGCAATTATTACTTTTCATGCACTCATTCTAACACAAAAATTCATATAGGATTAGAACATTCATTCAATACATTATTTTTTTATTTATACTGATTGTTGTTTGTTAGATGTTTTCCTAACTTAGAATCTTAATATAATAATTGAATTGTATCATAAGACCCCAAATACATTCCATATTTTTTGGGGTTGTGATGTTTTGTTAGGCTTTTAGAGAAAGAAATCACTGTTTAAATATTTGCATAGAATCCAGGGAAAATGAGAGGTTTTTGGATCCTTAAAACAGATGGATAACATCTTTAAATTGATTTTCACGCATTTGAACTTTTCTAGAAATGAACTTACTCTTCAAAAAATTATTGAACTCCTTTGAAAACATCACTACTCTTTGGAAAGTGTGTATTAATAGTTATGAGAAGCAGTTTTAATTCACTCCAATTTTTCTATGTTTTGTTTTTGTTATTATCTAAACTTAAATTATTTTAATTGTATTTTATAATTATCTCTATCTCTATATCTAAATCAAATATTATTGTTTATTTTGTTTTATCATTTATTACTATTTCAATAATATTATTTATTATAATAAAATTTTATTTATTATTTAAATTTAATTAACCTAATTACGATGATTTCTCAATTATGTATTGATGTTGATATGAAAACCCCTTTCACATAAAACAATAGGCTTAAAAATTAGACGCTGTTCTCCCCATTACTCTTGATAGGATTGAACTGAATAATTCAAGCTATATCAAAAATGAAAACGCCATCACCTACCGAAAATGAAATGCATCAATTTACACTATTAAATAGTGTTAATGGACATCAATTTTAGAGATAATCAAGTTAAAAATATAAATGTTTAATTAATTAAATGTTTGTTATGGAGTGACGACGGGTACTTTTTCTTATTTAACATCTCAACAGGGTTACACCCACTTCTATTCCATAGGATTTTTTCGCTTACAATCCATTATGACTCTTACGCACTCAAATTAAAATCAAATTCTGTAATACCATGGGTCTCCTAACAACTCTCTTAACTTTAATAGACACGAATAGATTTATTCTTCATTTTCATTTCGTCTTTAAGACTTTTATTGATTGATGGACCCGTATTACTTTCGGTTTCGCTTTCCATTAATATCTTATATTTACAATATTGGTTATGGATGTTTAGTGTTGTTTACTTGTTAGATACTTTAATGTTAATTTTAAATGAGAATGTTTAAATTGAATTTTTTTTATATAAATGATTTTTTATTATAAGGTTGGATAATGTGGAAGGAATCACTTTTATAATAGATGAGATAGTAGTTTTTCATAGTTGAAATATTTATTCTGATTCGTAATTTTCAAGTTGATGGTAGTAGTGATAGTGGCTCATCCGATTAAATAGCACCTCAACGAAATTAATTGCCTTGCATAATACTTACAATTTTATTTAATAAGTAAAATAATACAAAATATAAAAATACAGAAAAGGACGTTGATAGTTCAAATCTTATCCTTAATTATATTGATCTTCTTCTTAAAATTGTCGGAGAGGTTAAAAGCTATATGATCATATGCCTTTGCTACTTATATTTATTGTTACTTCCACTGCCTTAACAGTGTTTTGGGGTCTAGTGACTTTTAGTTTTATATGCTTTTAGTTGGTTATTTTCTCACATATTTTAATTCAAAAATATTTTATAAATATATAAATTAATTTTATAATTTTTATAAACTTTAATCAATATTTTATTTTCTGGTGTGTGATACTATCTACTCATTTTTTTATATAACTGAAATTTATATAATATTTATTCTTTTAATATATGATTTTTTTTCTTCATATAACTAACTAATATAACACATCATATTTTTAATATATTTTCTCTTTTTATATATAAATAACTAGCATATATATCTTAAATACATTTGTCTAAAATAAGTCAAGAGATATCAATTTTGAGGCACCTATATTAGGATGTAGGTTAGATATGTGCCTCAAGATTGATATCTCTCGACTCATTTTAGATAAATGTATTTAAGATATGTACGTTAGTAGCACCTGGAGGTGTGGCAAGCATATTTAATAATAAATACCAATTAATGCGTCATTTCATATTCATCGAAATAAGAAATATATATCACATTCAATGATAATTAAAGAAAATAATTTCATATACATCGAAATATGAAAATAAGTATAATATATGTGATATTAAATATGTAAATTTAATGTAGTTATAAGTACTCGAGTCTCTCTTCCTCAGTGTTCTGTTTAGAAAGTTGCTTTTCTATTTTCAACTTCTCATATCTATCGTATGAAAATGGAGACCAAATTTTGAGTTCTTCCAAATATTTTACATAAGAGATGACCACAAATGTTAACCCTAGTCTTTCTCTATTCCTTATATCAATTATTGTGTTAGAAAGAGTCAATATTTGTGATTTATGTATGGATAATCCCCAAGCCAGTCTTAAGGGTAGTTGTCATGTATGTCCCCTTTGTATTGGTGTAATTATAATTATATGTGCAGTCGCATCTACAATGGCATTCCAAAGTAATTGTCAAATTCCACCATAACATATGTAGTTGGCTATGTTGGGGAACTTCTAGGTTTTTATACTATACTTTAAATATATCTTTGAGATCCATTTATAAGTCATGATTCTATCCATAGGTTAGAGATTAATATCACACTTGCATCCTTAGCTATTAATGATTCCACATCCAATTCATCATTCTGACCTCCTTATGGATTGGTAGTACATGTTCTAGTTGCAATGCTCTATGAAATCGGTCCTTTTAATGATTTCAATTTCACTCTATTATGTTTTTTCACATTATCTTTTATTTGATGTGGTAAAACCTTAACAATTTATTTCACTTCTTGTACAAAACTGATTATATGTCCTTTATATTTACATCGACCTCTAGTTGCATGTGTGACTTGAAGGATTGGATTGATCTGTGCTATCAACATCTCTTGTACATGGGTTAAGCATGTAAGTTCTGGTCGCTTTGGACCAAGATCCATATTGTTTGATATTAAAAATTGATGATCATTTTTCTCTTTTTGACATCTATGGCAAATTGGACCTTCAAGTGCTTGAAAGATATTTATGCCAAGGTAAATTTCTTGACAAATATAACACATACTTGGTGAAGCCATTTTTTCTAAACAAAGGTGAAAAATCATTTTTAATGTCTTTAAATCTCTCTCTATATTTCCATTATTATAATGTGTATTTTGTATATTATTTTCGACAATGTCGTCTATTTCATTTCTTTCTTTATTATCTGGTATTTCTAACACTTGTTATATAGTCATCGAATTCACTTTTTCAGAGTTAACATCAACATTAACATTCGTTCGATGATTTCTTCAAATTACTTCATGATTATGTTGTCATCTTTGTTCTTTTATTCTTTGTTCACATTTTTGTATTTGATATTGTTGAGTATGTTCTCTTCAATATTCTATTCACTGCTCTTCAATTTTAATTTTTAATTGTGGACGTACCATTCTTATAAAATATAAACATAAAATATTCACTCTATTTTTTCAAAAAATTAAACTACAATTAACCTTTTTATAAATACAAAAAAAATCATAATAATATACTATTAATAAAATTATCTATAATACTATTATAAATTTTAGCTATTAATACGTATATATCATATACTAATAATCTTACATATTTAATATATGGATATAAAATTAATACATGAATCATAATATGTTATAATAATAATTTTATTTATCATATTAATAAAATTATATATAATACTATTCTATCTTTTATATGGCAGCAGCAACATAATTAGAATATAAATAAAATTAATTAAGATAGGACACTTGTAAATGAGAGTATTCGATGATGCATTTGAGGAAGGATTATATCAGATCTGAAGGCGCTCAATGTCTGTATCCCGTCAAATGAATATAAAAATGTCTGTCAATCTTTATATTTATTCTTGAAAGCCCGGCCATAAAGAAACGTCGTTTTTGTTTTCCAAGGAAAAGTTAGTAGACCACGAATGTAAGGTGGACAACGTCCTCGTTCAGCACATACCAAACGCCTGGTTTTGATTTTCCCCTACATTTTTTAACTAAATCTGTTTTAAGAGATTTTTTTGATCATTTTACCATCTCCTATGCTAAAATCTTGCCTGCAAATGATTGTCTTTTGGATCTTTTGTTTTGCATTACTTTCGCAAATTGATTTTCCAGAGAATTAACGAAATTTGTTCTGAAGAACGTCCGTTCCTTATCCTTTCTATTGCTTAACGTAAATATCCCAAGTCAGCCCTCCCCTGGATCGTCAGAGATAGCAACAGCCGCTATGGATGTAACTACTGGTGGCAAGCATTTATGCTCTGATCGAGGGCGCTGCAGATATTTTATCCGGGGGGGGGAGGAGCCTCATGCACTCGGATTTTCTATAGAGGTGAGGAGTTCCCGTCATTTCTTGAAATTTGCAGGGAGAGTGGTCTGGAAGGCAGAGAGCGTGTGGATTGGATGAGTGAATCTACACAAATCGATCTTACTGTGCTAGAAAAATCGTGCTTCAGATCTTTGACACGTTTCAGCGAGAAAATAATATCAAACTGAATTTTTTTTGCCAATTCGACCAAGATACTTTCAAGGTGATTCGATTCACAGTTGTTTCACAGATATCATAGATTAGCAGCAAAATAATTAGTTATATATTTAAACAATGCATCTTTTTATTATATATTTTCAAAATAATTGTAGGTTTGTTATATATTTTTTTATAATTTATTTTTATATATTAATTTATAAAATTTATCCACTCAAATCATTACACTTTTAACTGCCATTATAAAAAAGAGAAGCGTAATTATTCTTCGTTCTCTAAATTTTTCATTGAAAAGATTGGTGTGATGATATAAATGAAACTACCTTATATTTTAAAAATGTAAAGGTCACAACAATATTTTTAGGAACAGCCATGAGCAATACGTGCTGTTCGTAAAAACAACGTGCCGATCAGCTATCACATGGCCCAACGATCCATGGCTGAAACGGGCGTTAAGTGACGGTGAAAGTAAAATTCGTGGTGTAGGTACCGCATGACGTCTTCGACTGCGACTCCTACCAACCCCATAACAAATACCAATCCTTTTCAAATTTGCGGGCTCACTAAATTTCGCATGACAACGATGGTTGACATTAATGTTTTCCTTTTTTCCGAACACGGACTGCGCCGCTGAGGTATGCACTTCAATTATTTGTTTTTTGCCTGCATATTTTCTTATTTATATTAAAGACTTTAAATATACCAAGATCCGTTCATATCCAGCTAATGACTGATATAGATTACCAGTGGGGCATCCAACAATTCATTTTGGCACTAAAATTCTTGTAATTAATTCTGTTTCTGCCTCGCAAACGTGATGTACTAATGCCTACCTTAGCTGTTAAATAGACGGCAAATACGCTGTTAGAAATTCATATAATTGGTAAGATATGGTGAGTGGAATGCGGTTAAACGGTGATATAGGTTCAGAGATTTTGAGGAGGGTGGATGGCCTCACACTCGCAAAAGCAGGATGTTGCTGCTCTGATTTGCGCTCCATTGCTAACGAAGAACCTCTGTGGGAAGATGTCTGTTGCTCTCTTTGGCCTTCCATTCGAGAAGAGGGCGTTCAAAGATTGGTATCTTCCTTGGGCGGATTCAAAAAGCTTTATGGGGATTGCTTTCCCTTTATGGTAAAATCTTGTGGTAATTTTCTTTTTAATAGTTTTCCAGTTCATTAATATTTATTAGTTGTAAAATTGTATTATTAAAGTAATTGTGATTATGTTGATTATAAATTCATACTGGACTCTTTTAATTATCCTCGTATCTTTTTCCTCTTCATTTTTCTCTTTCATTGTCCTCTCTCCTTTATTTTTAATGTGATTTTTAAAATTCTGTCTATAATAATGCAATGTACAGTTCTAAGGTAGTGCTTTCAAACCTTTATTTTAGATCTCATGTGTTTTATGTTATTGATTGTTAATCTTTCCACTTTTATTTATTTTTATTTGTGCACCAATACGCTATTTGAATTTGAGCAGTATATAAATATAAAAGTGCATTAATATATATATAAGATGTGATGCGATGGAAAAATACATGATTCATATTTTATAGAAATAAATTGTGAATATGTAAGAGTAGTTAACTAAATAATCTAAAGTATAATTCAAAAAAAATATAAAACATATAATTCCTTTTCATACTTTCAATCTAGCACAAAAATTATATAAAACTAGACCATGAATTCATTTGATTGCTTGCTAATACTCTGTGAATGTTGCTTGTCAAATTTATTTCCAATCTAAAAACCTGATAATAATGAGGGATAGCATAAAGCACCAAATAGATCCTTCATTTTTTAAGTTTATAATATTTTGCTAATACTCTGTGAATGTTGCTTGTCAAATTTATATCCAATCTAAAAACCTGATAATAATGAGGGATAACATAAAGCACTAAATAGATCCTTCATTTTTTAAGTTTATAATATTTTGTTAAAGGTTTTGAGTAGAAAATCAATTTCTCAAGCATTAGCATGAAATTTTGAAAATTCAAATTAAGTTTCTACAGCCAAACAAACTGGATTATCAAATTTGTTTTTACACTACTATTCTCTCTAAAAAAAAATAACACTAATATTCTAGAAGAATGCATTAATATTTTTGGGAAAAATTCTCAAGTCATTTTACTTATTCTATTTTGTTTTCCTTATTATCTAAACCTATGTTATGTTATTTACTTTGTATGATTGTTTCTATTTCTGTAAGCAAATCAAATTTGTCTGAAGAACCCATTTTATCATTTAGTATTATATCAAAAATATTATTTATTTTTGACAATTATTTTCATTTCTATAAGAAAATGAAATTTTCATCTGGAACCTATTTTGTCATTTAGTACTGCATCAAAACTAATATTAATTACCATATTTTAAGATAATATTTGCATCTGATCAAGCTTAATTCCAATGTGAGTTATGTATTCCATGTTATTGTGAAAACCAATTTAAATTTACAACGAGAATGGTAAAAAAAACTATTTCTCTTTCATGATACCATTATGAGAAAAGTTGATGTCTTTCTTTCGAAAAATGTTTAAATGAGAAAGAATCATTGATGTAGAACCATCAAATTATTAACCTTGGTGATGCAAAAATATGTACAGGCATAAAAATATGTACAGGTAAAAATTAGTTAGCGCTTTACAAGATAATTATTAATTGTTGAATTTTGTTATTTTAGGGTTTTAATAAATTTGTCAATAAATATTAATGTAATTCATTATTCAAACATTTTTTTATAATTTTAAGATGCAATTATAATATTTCATGTATTACATTTTATGTATAAACATTATTTATTGTATATTTATCCGTTTATTATTTATTAGAAAAGATTAATAATTAAGTATTTATGTGATTGATTTATATTAATAATAATAGTTTTATATTGAGGATTCTGGGTCTACAAGTTTGATTTAAACACGATTTATTGTATAAGTAATCTACTTTTCAACCTTAATCCTAACATAGTTTTTTTTAAAATCTATATAAGAGTATAGAAGGCTAATGTGTAAGGTTCATTGTAAAAGAGAGTTACTATTATTATACTAACAAATTAAATCTAAAGTTATTTTTTTTATTAAGGATAAAGGAGGGCTTTTTGAAACTAGGGACCCCAGACCCGAGAAGACAAACAAATTGATAGGGCCTAATATGCCCAGATACCATTTTAAGTCTGAAAATACAACAAACCAAGCCAGAGGACTACAACCAACCCAAATGAAGTCAGAGAAAAACCAACTGAGAGATTTTTAAGGATCATACCCTCAAACCTCAAAATAAATCTAGCACCAATAACTAGAAAGAAACAAAATAGTAGTGGCCAACAGGCCGGATTAGACAAAAAACTACTAAAACAAACTATTTGTTGAGACTCTTTTTCAGTTTTCTATTTGAGATATAAGAGACATAATTAATGAATCATGTTCTTTTTTACCTCTTCCTTTCTTCCCTTTCACTAGCTTCCACCCATTTCTCTCCTTTGGATTTGGCAATATGGGAATGGATAATTCTAAAGCAGCCTCTGGTATTTGAGTTCTTAGAGTATCTTTTAATTCTTGCCCCTAAAATTGAGGTAAAAACCTTCAAGGATTTGTCACTTTTTCTCTATGTGAGTTTTATAAACAACCCCTAACTTTTGATCAGTCTTTTGTAATTCTAATTCTAGTTTACCCTTCCCATCTATGTTTATGGCCATGAAATCCCCAACCTTGACTAAATGTTCCACCAATGTTTCTAGAATCATTTTCGGTTAATCTTCCCCTGAATTTGGATTTCCTTCCACTGTCATATGCTCTACATTTTCATCTACCCACCAATTATTTTCTTACTTATATTTCATGTTAGGACAACCATTTATAAGATATCTCATGAGGAAATATTTGTGACATCTAAAAGGGAGGCCCTCATAATCTATCGATTGAACCCACATTATATTCCTCGCAACCAACTCCACCTGAGTTGGGATTTCTTTGGAAAGATCAACATAGGCAAAAAATATGGCATAAGTGGTATGCCCCTATTCAATAGTCATAGAATATAGACACCAATAATTCCCACTAACATCACCAATAACTTTTAAAACCCTCTCATTCAAAAACTCTATGAGAAGGTTTGGCAATCAGATCCAGATAGGTTTTATGTTGAAACTTTTAGTATAAGGATTAAAGTTGGGTTTCCAAGTTTTGAACAACAACAATTATTTATCCCAGTTCCATGAATGTTCAAAAATAAAATCTTTATCTGTTATAGAATTAAAAATAATAATGAAAATACCTTTTGCACATGGGTGGACAGAAATTTGGCCATCAACAAGGGTTTTCCACCTATCAGTATCCAAGTATGAAGATCTCAAAGAGAAGGACAACAATCCTCAAACTTTCATATCATTCCAAAGTTGGGTAGGTGTTTTCCCATATCCATAATCTCTTCAAGATCTCTGTTTTCAAAATTAATAATGGGATTTACTGTTGTTAGGACTAAGTATTTAACCCTAACCTTTATTGAGGATACATCTTCATATGAAGGATGTAGGTGAGGCTACATTATCCCCACTTCCATTATCATGGAATGAAAACTCTAGCATTCCTTAGGGTTCCTAGGAATTTATTCCCCTATTTGATTAGTTATCCCTTGCATCTTCAGGTTATGAGTATCTTTGGTTCTAGAAAGAACCCATGTGATAAATCCATTATTGTACATAGACACTACCATTGTCATGCATACAGATATTGTCGATGCCATGGGTAAGGGATGCTACCATCGCCATGGACAGGGATTCCACCATAGAACTAAAGTAATTAGGGATCATTATATTAGGTGTCGCCATTAGGGTACTTCATTTAGATCTGTTAGTAGGTAAAATGGAGGATGAATTATATTAAATCTAAAGTTATTAATCTAAAGATGTGGTAATGCTATTAGGAACAAATATTTTAATAAGGTTTCATTAGATTTAATATTACATGGATTGTGAATGTTTGTCTTATAGTAACTATAATGATTTTAGAAAATATATAATAATTTAATAATCAATTCATTCTAGGTTCTTTTTGTAGTTCCCTATCCCATTTTCGATGCATTTCTCTCTTTGTCATCTTTCTTTCTCTAAATCCCTTATTTTCTTAATGTGGTTTATAGGTTTTATCCTATAGCCATATAGTGTATGGTTTTGAGATGGGCACTTGAGACCCTTGTTTTGGGTCTCTTGTTCTTTATGTCCTTGAATTGTTTGAATTGTCGGTCTTTTCCATCTATTATATTTTGATTTATATGCCAATATGTTCCTAATTTCAATTTTATAATTCTATAATTATATAGGTGCATTAAAGCATATAAGACATAAAATGTTTTAGTAAAATATGTTTTCTATTTTATAGATATTAGTTATGGAAGTGTAAGTGCAATTAATTTGAGTCCTTAAAGAAGTCTTTAAGTAGAAAATGAAGCAATTATTACTTTCCATGCACTCATTCTAACACAAAAATTCATATAGGACTAGAGCATTCATTCAATACATTTTTTTTTATTTACACTGAGTGTTGTTTGTTAGATGTTTTCCTAACTTAGAATCTTAATATAATAATTGAATTGTATCGTAGGACCCCAAATACATTCCAAATTTTTGTGGGTTGTGATGTTTTGTTAGGCTTTTAGAGAAGGAAATCAGTGTTTAAATATTTGCATAGAATCCAGGGAAAGTGAGAGGTTTTTGGATCCTTAAAACATATGGATAACGTCTTTAAATTAATTTTCATGCATTTGAACTTTCCTAGAAATGAACCTACTCTTCCAAAAATTATTGAACTCCTCTGAAAACATCACTACTCGAAAGTGTGTACTAATAGTTATGAGACGCAGTTTTAATTAACTCCAATATTTCTATGTTTTGTTTTTGTTATTATCTAAACTTAAATTATTTTAATTGTATTTTATAATTATCTCTATCTCTATATCTAAATCAAATATTATTGTTTATTTTGTTTTATTATTTATTACTATTTCAATAATATTATTTATTATAATAAAATTTTATTTATTATTTAAATTTAATTGACCTAACTACGATGATTTCTCAATTATGTATTGATGTTGATATGGAAACCCCTTTCACATAAAACAATAGGCTCAAAAATTAGACGCTGTTCTCCCCATTAGTCTTGATAGGATTGAACTGTATAATTCAAACTATATCAAAAAAGAAAACACCATCACCTACGGAAAATGAAATTCATCGATTTACACTATTAAATAGTGTAAATGGACATCAATTTTAGAGATAATCAAGTTAAAAATATAAATGTTTAATTAATTAAATGTTTGTTATGGAGTGACGACGGGTACTTTTTCTTATTTAACATCTCAACTGGCTTACACCCACTTCTACTCCATAGAATTTTTTTGCTTACAAGCCATTATGACTCTTACGCACTCAAATTAAAATCAAATTCTATAATACCATGGGTCTCGTAACAACTCTCTTAACTTTAATAGAGACGAATAGATTTATTCTTCATTTTCATTTTGTCTTTAAGACTTTTATTGATTGATCGACCCGTATTACTTTCGCTTTCGCTTTCCATTAATATCTTACATTTAGAATATTGGTTATGGATGTTTAGTGTTGTTTACTTGTTAGATACTTTAATTTTAATTTTAAATGAGAATGTTTAAATTGAATTTTTTTTATATAAATGATTTTTATTATAAGGTTGGATAATGTGGAAGGAATCACTTTTATAATAGATGATGTAGTAGTTTTTCATAGTTGAAATATTTATTCTGATTCGTAATTCTCAAGTTGATGGTAGTAGTGATAGTGGCTCATCCGATTAAGTAGCACCTCAACGAAAATAATTGCCTTGCATAATACTTACAATTTTATTTAATAAGTAAAATAATACAAAATATAAAAATAAAGAAAAGGACGTTGATAGTTCAAATCTTATCCTTAATTATGTTGATCTTCTTCTTAAAATTGTCTTAGAGGTTAAAAGTTATATGATCATATGCCTTTGCTACTTATATTTTTTGTTACTTCCACTGGCTTAACAATGTTTTGGTGTCTAGTGACTTTTATTTTTATATACTTTTAGTTGGTTATTTTCTCACATATTTTAATTCAAAAATATTTTATAAATATATAAATTAATTTTATAATTTTTATAAACTTTAATCAATATTTTATTTTCTGGTGTGTGATACTATCTACTCATTTTTTTATATAACTGAAATTTATATAATATTTATTTTTTTAATATATGATTTTTTTTTCATATAACTAACTAATATAACATATCATATTTTTAATATATTTTCTCTTTTTATATATAAATAACTAGCATATATATCTTAAATACATTTGTCTAAAATAAGTTAAGAGATATCAATTTTGAGGCACCTATATTAGGATGTAGGTTAGATATGTGCCTCAAGATTGATATCTCTCGACTCATTTTAGATAAATGTATTTAAGATATGTACGCTAGTAGCACCTGGAGGTGTGGCAAGCATATTTAATAATAAATACCAATTAATGCGTCATTTCATATTCATCCAAATAAGAAATATATATCACATTCAATGATAATTAAAGAAAATAATTTCATATACATCTAAATATAAAAATAAGTATAATATATGTGATATTAAATATGTAAATTTAATGTAGTTATAAGTACTCAAGTCTCTCTTCCTTAGTGTTTTGTTTAGAAAGTTGCTTTTCTATTTTCAATTTCTCATATCTATCGTATGAAAACGGAGGCCAAATTTTGAGTTCTTCCAAATATTTTACACAAGAGATGACCAAAAATGTTAACCCTAGTCTTTCTCTATTCCTTATATCAATTATTGTGTTAGAAAGAGTCAATATTTGTGATTTATGTATGGATAATCCCCAAGCCAGTCTTAAGGGTAGTTGTCATGTCTGTCCCCTTTGCATTGGTGTAATTATAATTATATGTGCAGTCGCATCTACAATGACATTCCAAAGTAACTGTCAAATTCCACCTTAACATATGTAGTTGGCTCTGTTGGGGAACTTCTAGGTTTTTATACTATACTTTAAATATATCCTAGAGATCCATTTATAAGTCATGATTCTATCCATAGGTTAGAGATTAATATCACCCTTGCATCCTTAGCTATTAATGATTCCACATCCAATTCATCATTCTGACCTCCTTATGGATTGGTAGTACATGTTCTAGTTGCAATGCTCTATGAAATCGGTCCTTTTAATGATTTCAATTTCACTCTATTATGTTTTTTCACATTATCTTTTATTTGATGTGGTAAAACCTTAACAATTTATTTCAATTCTTGTACAAAACTGATTATATGTCCTTTATATTTACATTGACCTCTAGTTGCATGTGTGACTTGAAGGATTGGATTGACCCGTGCTATCAACATCTCTTGTACATGGGTTAAGCATGTAAGTTCTGGTCTCTTTGGACCAAGATCCATATTGTTTGATATTAAAAATTGATGATCATTTTTCTCTTTTTGACATCTATGGCAAATTGGACCTTCAAGTGCTTGAAAGATATTTATGCCAAGGTAAATTTCTTGACAAATATAACACATACTTGGTGAAGCCATTTTTCCTAAACAAAGGTGAAAAATCATTTTTAATGTCTTTAAATCTCTCTCTATATTTCCACTATTATAATGTGTATTTTGTATATTATTTTCGACAATGTCGTCTATTTCATTTCTTTCTTTATTATCTGGTATTTCTAACACTTGTTATATAGTCATCGAATTCACTTTTTCAGAGTTAACATCAACATTAACATTCGTTCAATGATTTATTCAAATTACTTCATGATTATGTTGTCATCTTTGTTCTTTTATTCTTTGTTCACGTTTTTGTATTTGATATTGTTGAGCATATTCTCTTCAATATTCTATTCAGTGCTCTTCAATTTTAATTTTTAATTGTGGACGTACCATTCTTATAAAATATAAACATAAAATATTCACTCTATTTTTTCAAAAAATTAAACTACAATTAACCTTTTTTACAAATACAAAAAAAATCATAATAATATACTATTAATAAAATTATCTATAATACTGTTATAAATTTTAGCTATTAATACGTATATATCATATACTAATAATCTTACATATTTAATATATGAATATAAAATTAATACATGAATCATAATATGTTATAATAATAATTTTATTTATCATATTAATAAAATTATATATAATACTATTCTATCTTTTAAATGGCAGCAGCAACATAATTAGAATATAAATAAAATTAATTAAGATAGGACACTTGTAAATGAGAGTATTCGATGATGCATTTGAGGAAGCATTATATCAGATCTGAAGGCGCTCAATGTCTGTATCCCGTCAAATGAATATAAAAATGTCTGTCAATCTTTATATTTATTCTTGAAAGCCCGGCCATAAAGAAACGTCGTTTTTGTTTTCCAAGGAAAAGTTAGTAGACCACGAATGTAAGGTGGACAACGTCCTCGTTCAGCACATACCAAACGCCTGGTTTTGATTTTCCCCTACATTTTTTAACTAAATCTGTTTTAAGAGATTTTTTTGATCATTTTACCATCTCCTATGCTAAAATCTTGCCTGCAAATGATTGTCTTTTGGATCTTTTGTTTTTGCATTACTTTCGCAAATTGATTTTCCAGAGAATTAACGAAATTTGTTCTGAAGAACGTCCGTTCCTTATCCTTTCTATTGCTTAACGTAAATATCCCAATTCAGCCCTCCCCTGGATCGTCAGAGATAGCAACAGCCGCTATGAATGTAACTACTGGTGGCAAGCATTTATGCTCTGATCGAGGGCGCTGCAGATATTTTATCCGGGGGGGGGAGGAGCCTCATGCACTCGGATTTTCTATAGAGGTGAGGAGTTCCCGTCATTTCTTGAAATTTGCAGGGAGAGTGGTCTGGAAGGCAGAGAGCGTGTGGATTGGATGAGTGAATCTACACAAATCGATCTTACTGTGCTAGAAAAATCGTGCTTCAGATCTTTGACACGTTTCAGCGAGAAAATAATATCAAACTGAATTTTTTTTGCCAATTCGACCAAGATACTTTCAAGGTGATTCGATTCACAGTTGTTTCACAGATATCATAGATTAGCAGCAAAATAATTAGTTCTATATTTAAACAATGCATCTTTTTATTATATATTTTCAAAATAATTGTAGGTTTGTTATATATTTTTTTATAATTTATTTTTATATATTAATTTATAAAAGTTATCCACTCAAATCATTACACTTTTAACTGCCATTATAAAAAAGAGAAGCGTAATTATTCTTCGTTCTCTAAATTTTTCATTGAAAAGATTGGTGTGATGATATAAATGAAACTACCTTATATTTTAAAAATGTAAAGGTCACAACAATATTCTTAGGAACAGCCATGAGCAATACGTGGTGTTCGTAAAAACAACGTGCCGATCAGCTATCACATGGCCCAACGATCCATTGCTGAAACGGGCGTTAATTGACGGTGAAAGTAAAATTCGTGGTGTAGGTACCGCATGACGTCTTCGACTGCGACTCCTACCAACCCCATAACAAATACCAATCCTTTTCAAATTTGCGGGCTCACTAAATTTCGCATGACAACGATGGTTGACATTAATGTTTTCATTTTTTCCGAACACGGACTGCGCCGCTGAGGTATGCACTTCAATTATTTGTTTGTTGCCTGGATATTTTCTTATTTATATTAAAGACTTTAAATATACCAAGATCCGTTCATATCCAGCTAATGACTGATATAGATTACCAGTGGGGCATCCAACAATTCATTTGGGTACTAAAATTCTTGTAATTAATTCTGTTTCTGCCTCGCAAACGTGATGTACTAATGCCTACCTTAGCTGTTAAATAGAAGGCAAATACGCTGTTAGAAATTCATATAATTGGTAAGATACGGTGAGTGGAATGCGGTTAAACGGTGATATAGGTTCAGAGATTTTGAGGAGGGTGGATGGCCTCACACTCGCAAAAGCAGGATGTTGCTGCTCTGATTTGCGCTCCATTGCTAACGAAGAACCTCTGTGGGAAGATGTCTGTTGCTCTCTTTGGCCTTCCATTCGAGAAGAGGGCGTTCAAAGATTGGTATCTTCCTTGGGCGGATTCAAAAAGCTTTATGGGGATTGCTTTCCCCTTATCGATGTTTCCAAACAGCTTCTTATCAATTCCAAGGAAGATTATCAGAAAAATTTCAGTGCTACTTCGTCTTTGCAGGATCATGATGAGAGACAGGATGAGGTTCATGATGATATGGTTTCGCTGGCTGATTTTGTATCGGTTGTTGATATTCACTATAACAACAAAGCAATCTATTCTGATGTTGTGTCGCAAATTCCAGCTGCAGATGACATGATCGATTGGAGGTCTCCTACCATCTTCCCGGTGGCAATAGATCTTCATTGGAGTATTTCTTATGGTACCCACCTTTCGATTTCAACTAATGATAATAAGTGGGAGGAAGATGTTGAGAGCAAAATATTATCGGCCAACCTGAGGCTCAGTTGGATTCTCATAAACAGGCGAACAAAGCATTCTGTGAATCTTTCTAGTTGGAGACCTCTGGAAGTACAGAAGCATAATTGGGGCTCTGAAAATTATTTCAGATTACGGTTTGGGTCCATTCTGCCTGCTCATAATAGTTTGCCTCTAAGGTTAGCTGAATGTAATATTCTGCTGAGATGTAGAATTACTGCCTTGAATTTGCACATAAGTGGGGTGAGTATGCAGTTGGAGGACATGACGGGGTGTCAGGTGAATGCAAGAGAGGGTCTGTTGATCCTACAGAGAGCAGTGGAGTGGCGTAAAAGGAGTAACGACCACGATCGAGTTATACAACGTTGTCAAGATATATTGGAAGTACAGAGCGATTTGATGGAAGAGAAGCTGCAAGGTCAATGTTATATGGATCCGTTTTGCATGCTATTCTCAATTGCTGTAGCAGTCCTGTCTTGTTTCTATTTTTTTCTATGACAAAAGTGGGATATTCAGGGGCTAGATTTGTTGTTTGTACGACCGTTTTCACGATTTTAACCACGAAATAGAATTAACAATGTGTGAACACAGTATCATCTGCTTAAGGAAATATACCGGAGGCTTTCAGAAATTACAAAGGGTGGTTAATTCCGAAAATATGAATTTAGATCATATATATTCACTCTCGATTTTTCTCCTACTACTATGAAGAGTCTGAAGATCGTTGTTTAATAGATAGATGGCATAAAATTTTGTTTCCAATGGAATTTTATTCATTTTATTTCTTCTATATTTTATGTTAAGAGGGTTAAGCAAAATCGTTGCAATATTTTCCATATTGAGGTTTACATGGGAGATGAACGCTCTTAACAACTTGTATCGATTCATTATTTTAATTTAACATATTTTTTAATCGATAATTGAGGTTAAAAGGTCCCAAACTCCTCTTTTATTATATAAAAAAGATATTAAAGATATTATAAAAATATATCGCGAGTCGGTATGATAAATATAATAAAGCGTAAAGCCTACCAGTCACAGAAAGTAACATGTTAAATAGGGACAACCATTAAAATATGCAAATAAAATTGTTAGGTTATTCAATGATGAAGTTACAATAGAGAAATAGATGGTCAAATATTTAAATAGAGAGAAGATAATAAAATGATCAATTAGAATTGTGTTCTAATCATATTTGAATTCTTTTCGATCACAACAAAAATATAAATAATTCAATTCTTGACAATATTGGTTAAGTCCGCATTTGTAACCACATCATCAAAGTTATTGTTCATACCACTAGCAGCAAGATCAATAATCTTGACATCCTTGTCACTATTATCACCCAGAGTGTCGTTGAAAGAGCCACATTGCTACTCAACCCATCGCTGCCAATGTTTTCACAATGCTTTGTCCCATAGAGAATGACTAGAAGGACAATAACCGCATGGGAGGAAAACTCAGACCAACGATTCATACCTTTGCAAACACCCTTTGCCTCAACAACCGCCACACCCTCTACCTCGATGACCACCACACCCTCTACCTCTACATCAATAATTCATTATTTTAATATTATTTTTTTACTCAATAATTCATTATTTTAATATTATTTTTTTACTAAAATTATTTTAATCCTTCAAAAGAATCAACATTGGAGAATTTTTGTGACAACTTCTCACCCATTTTCTGATGAAGCACAGGTCAATTTACTATGTCTGTCATACATATAATATATTCTAAATCTGGGCTATTTATCAAACTTATTGAAACATCAACGTAGAGTCATACCTCTTGATTGAGAAACTACGTGAAAAATGTTGAATCAAAAAGTAATTTATTTGTGTTAAATGGGTCCCATTGTTCAAACCCTTCAGCATACAACCTTTCATTTCAACCATAGTCCTTAGGGATCTTGATTTGCTCACTATAAAAAAAAACAAATGACATATTTTTTATTTTTATTATCTTTTAACTTTAAAAAGATAAAAATTCAACTATTTGTTTAGTTTTTAAATTCATAAGTAGTTAGAAAATATCACTATTACTAATATAAGTTATATATTATTAAATTAAATGTAATATTGTAAATTCAAGTTCAATTATAAAATGTGGCCTTGAATGTGGATTCACTCGATAAATTGATTAGCCACGAGAGAAATGACTTTGCATTTCAAATAGATCAATTCCTTAAAACTCTCCCCTAGTGATGAGTACGTCCTAGATAAAATGAAGGGTATAGAGAACATGGTGGGGGTTGTCACATTGCCTGCATATTCCATTTTTACTAATACCTCTCCTCACCAAAAGTCACCCATGGATTGGGGACAAAGAAAAATTTTCTCGCCTCAAATTTATTTATCTTCCCTCCAAAGCCTTAGACCAAAGGAGATGAAGAAAAAAATGAAAAACAAGAATATTTAGAACCCTAAATAAACTCATGCGTGATACCACTCATCCCTTTGGTATCCCTTTGGCGGTTGTTGATGGGGAGACAAATCTAATATTATGCTGCCTCTTCTTCCCTATCATTTAATTTGATCATTTTGTTTCCTTAATTTGATATGAATATTTTTTTATATAGTTATTTAAATATTTAATTGTTGATTGTATATATTTAAATTTTTATAATTAATTATAATTTTAGTGTCATTAGACTTTGTGGTCTTTTCATAAACTTTCTAGACATATCTTTTTAAGATTTTGATTAAAATTTGATATTATTTTACTTACCTTTTTAATAAGTCAAATATTGATATTATTAAATAGTTTAATATATAATAACATGCTTTCAAATAAAAGAATTATTTACTATTATTACATTTATTTTGGAGATACTCCTTATAAACAAATATTTTAGTTTTTTTAATATTTGATTTTTATATTTCTTTTATGTAATTGGAGTTAATGCAATATTATTTAAAAGATAGAAAAAATATTTATATTGAACATGTAAGTAATTTTTAAAGAATAATGATTTATTTTATTATTTATTGATATGTTGAATTTTTTAAATCCTTATACGTATTTTTTATTGTCAGTTAATTAAGAATTATACGACATTAGATTTTAATTTTAAAACAAACAAAATCAAATAAAATTAATAAATATTAAGTCTTCTCCTTTTAAAAGAGATATAAGTTTATATTAAGTTAGTTTAGTGTTTAAATTACATCGTTACACAGAGTTGAAAAATAAAAATTTCGTTATTCTTTTTTTCAATATCATAAATATTTATTCAAATAAATTATGAAAATAATTATTTATGAAATTAATTTCAAGTATGCTTTTTTATTAATTCAGAAAAAAATTTACCCTTAAACTAATTTCAAACTATAATTTTTATTGATGATTTTTCTCATATCTGTCATACATTTTACTCAAATATTATAGATATTACTCAAATGTTATGAAAAATTGTTATCCAAACCTAAAACTTAAGGAAGTAATTTACTGTGTGAGTTAAGTCTACCCAAACCCTAAGATGGCACCACCAAAAACCAAATAAATATGTGTCAATCAAAACAAGTAAAATTGGGATCAAATTTTCTCTTCTTTAAACATAAAATTTAAACCACCTTTTTTGCATATCAGAGTGATAATAGAGTAGCGTAGAGTGGTAAAGACATCATGCATTTATTTTTAACCATGAAACCTCATTCTAAATACTTGATTGGTGTGTATATATGTATGTATTTATATGTTAGATATTTTAAAGTTCTAATTGATTATAAAAATCTTTAATGAGATCTTAAAATCATTATCCAATTTAAAAAAAACCTTACAATTGATAAAAAGTTTTTTATATAACATAAATTTATGATGATTTTAATTGATCAAAACATTGTATAAATTTTCTAATTATATTTAGAAATTCAAAAAATAAACACAATCCTTAAATAAATATTTATTTTACAATAATTTATAAATATATTTTCCAATTTCAAAATATATTTTCCATTTATTAAATATTATTTCTACTCTATATCTTTCCCAAATTTATCAAAGTCCTCAAATACCAAACCTTTTCATATATTAATTAAAAAAATAACACATTACATGAACTCACAATAATAAAAGGTTTCTAATTGACAAGGTACCTACGAGATATATTAAGAATATATGTCCTAGTTATCGCAAGCCAAAGATGCTTAAAAAATGAACCTATCACCCTTGTTACAGCTAAAATACAAAACTCAAACTCGAATTTAAAAGACACCCTAATCTAAAGACAAACCAAAGTGGCATGGTACTTTTAAGAATAAGATCTGATAAAAGATTGTCGACCAACTGAAAAATATACTTTTTTGGACCGAGTGGAGCATCTTTTGAATTAGTGGGAAGTTGGGCCCACCATGCTCTCAACATGTGATGGCCAACTTTCGTCATATCTTGGGGGGCACTACTGAAACTTTGTACTTATACTCAACGATCCATAACAACCTTAATAACAAACTGGTAATTTTTTGGATCATCCTACAGTAGTATCGGGTGGTGGACTTATCGCAACCTAGGTCCTTCCTTATATATAATTTTAGTGTTACATGCTAAAGTCTTCACCTTGAAACTTAACTATCATGTGAATAAAATATTTGATGTCGCTGAACAACTCTTCTGGACCACTTTCATGATTAGGCCTGAAATTGAAAGATATATGTCTGAATAAGCTATTTTCAATACCATTCCATTCAATTCTACTTGTGACAGGTACAGGGCTTATTATTGTTTTTCCATCTTTAATTTTTAACTTGGATCTGGGATTTTCTTAAAGTGCATAAAACTCAAACCTTGAAAGCTCATGCCAATCAGGATTTTTCAAACAGTTTTTCATGGCTCTTTCAATTCTTCTTCGTGTCTTTGGTTGATGTTCTTCAGAATGTTTCATCATTTATGCATCAAGCTTCCATTCATGTGTTAAAACATGCCTTTCAAAGAGCATCCTTAGAAATTCCGTCCTATTTACATAAGCCATGGAAAAAAATATATTCGACCTTAATTTTTCGTCAATTATCCGTTCTCTATCATTAAAATTCTTGTTTGATACATTAATTTTGAAACGTGTTTTTCGTTCAATCATAATTGTGGAGTATTCAAAACTAAGTTCTAAATTAAGATGATAATCCCATCTTTTTCTTATATTATCATAAACATTTTTCATTAACATTTCATGAGATTTGAACCATATATCTGAAAACCAATTATTAATCAAAATGTGTTTAATTTATTCTCGGAAATTTCCCCATTCTCCTACGCATTCTATCAAACAACCATCATCAGGGCCTGGATTATTGCTCCTAGTTCCTTCATACATCATATGAACAAATTATATGGTTATAGTACTAGCAAGAGAAACCTTCTCATCTTTTATCCATTTGATTTCAAAATCAACGGATGCCAACCATAAATTCCGCCTTATAATTTTGCCTTTCGCAAGATCTTTCTCAGATTTATTTTTCATCAAGTTATTCATGGTTTGACTGTCATTTCTTACCGTAAACGTTTCTGGTTTCAGGAAAATTTTAAAGTTTTGAATTCTCTTTCCAATAATAATAATTTCCTTTTCATAAACATGACATTTCTTTTGAATTTTAGTGACTGTACCTGATCAATAACCACATAACTGCTCGGTACCATCTTCATAGGCTTGAACCAAAACTGATGTCTATGTTTTCTTTGAAGCATTGGTATGGAAGATAAGAGGGTAGCCATTTAATGGAAGATAGATAAGAGGAAACTTATCACATGTTTCTTTTATTTTCTTTACACTCTCTAGATCTATAATCCCAAGTTGTTCCATTTTTATTCAAGTGTTTTTTTAGATGCTACTTCCATCTAGCAAGATCCTCAAAAAAGGGTGAGCCATAATTCAAACATCCAAGGAATATTTGAAGTCTCTTTAACATTAGAAATTTCATCTCGAAAAGCATAAATATTTTAAGGATATGAGACTGAAGGGCAACTTTACCTTCATCCATATCAAGACCAAAAAAATTCACATCTTTTTCCCCAACTGACACTTCAATTTGGGACAAACACATTCCATGTTCTCTCATAGCTTCTTATAATTATAATTGCATTTAATTCTTAATATGATCCTCTAGGCAATTAGAAAATATAAATATGCCCTCTATATATAGAGCACAATTAGAAAATATAAATATGCCCTCTATATATACAACACAAACCTCATGAAGATGTTTGATGGCTTTGTCCATTTTTTTTTTAACTAACCCAGAGTTCTACTGAGACCAAATGGCATCACGTTCTATTCATATAAACCTTGAGGCACAATAAAAGCTATATTACGTCAATATTTTGGTTTTAATTTTACTTGCCAAAATCTTGACTTACAATCAAATTTAGAATGTATCTTACTATGAGATGCTTTGTTAATAAGGTTTACAAAAAGTGGCAATGGGTAATTGAAAGGTTAAATTATATCATTTAATGGTTTTTAGTTAATGCAAAACCTTTTCCTTCCTTTGATATCTTCTAAATTATTATTAACAAAGATTGCAACCCATGAAAATGAACTTTTACTGGGAGTTATAAATCCACCTTATAATAGTTGTTTCAATTACTTATCTAGCTCCTTTTTCTTAGTTGGACCGAACTGGTACACCTTTTCTTTAGGAATTTTGACTAAACAATATTTATTAATCTTTGTTTTAAATGATTAAAGTTTTTGTTTCCAAAATTGAAGTGGTTTAGACTGCAACAATTTCATTCGCATAAGAGTTTTACCTCATGCAGTCACTTGTATTTAATACCTTTATTGGTGAGTATTGATAGCTATTGAAATGCCGTCCTTCTTTGTATCTTGTTAGAATCAAGTTCTTGGTAGTATCTTCTATCAATATCTTTCCATAAACCTTCACTTTTGGTTATTTGTTGTGTAACTTTGACAGCCATAGTCTTAGCGTGGGTTAGTATTTGAATCACTACTAGAGTAAACTTATGGTGTAAAGCAAATTCATTTTTTGTTTTGATGAAGAGTTGATACATTTTAAGAAATACATTACCGATTAAGATATGCACTCCATGATTACTATATTCTATAAAATCAAAATAAAAATAATTTTTGTAAACATTATATATGATTTATATATCACCTCAATCTAATACAGTTGGGAAATATAGAGCTTGGTAGTTCCTCTCAGTTTAAGACCTTTTCCCACTACCAAAAGGCTCACATCTTCTCTCTATGATCATTTCTTATCTCTTAGTCTAACTAAAGGTACGCTGATGACCTAAGCCATCTCCTTATGCTCAGAATGCTACTTACCTACTTCATTTACCACTTCAAGTTTTGGACATGTACTTACTTTGTAGATTCCTAGACACTTCTATCACATTCATACGCCTACATTAATGTAAGTGTCATGTATCCAACCGAAGTGTCTATTTCCATAATGTCAAAAAATTTACAAATTAAACATATCCCTATGGTTATCCAAATTTATTTTTTGTGAGATATTTCCCTATAGGATTGGTATATATGCATGATCAATCCTGATTCCAAACTTCACCTATCAACTTCATACCTCTCATGGGGAAAATTACCAAAATCATTCAATTGAACATTCAAGTGATCAAAGCTATGATATTTTAAACTATTTTCTTATCATTCATAGGGACATCACATCTATAGGTCTAAATTACTAATTAATCATGCCATGAGACATATTTTATAAGTTAAAAACTAGGTTACCGTTGTACATGATTTCCACATATCGTACCCTTATGGACACAAAAGACACTACATTAGGGAAGCACTACATCTATTTGATCCCCTCTTTGGAGTAGTAGGTATGTAGGGAAAACCCACTGAAAAAGGGTTATTTGGGGTTAGCACAACACCGTGAGCTCATTAACCCATTTTTACCAAGGTCACTAAGAAGATGAATAGCTAGAGTTTTGATGATTCAACAAGAATAATAGTCCATGAGCTACATTTGAATACACCAAAATGACTATGATATAGAACCAATAATGTTCCAAGTGGTCACATCTAGATCAAATAAGTATTTTATATTAGACATCTACATCCAAGTTAGATACAATTATAGATGCAACCATTCTAGATCGATGCAAGTGACCAAGGTGACAAAGGTCAAATTTATATAATTTGATGTATGATCCATAATCTACATCTGGTATATTTACAACATATTCCACATTAGATATGGATGTTCACTATAATCTAAGTACCAATATTTTCTATTTATTTCAATATCAATCATTGGTTGTACTTATTATTTTTAGCATATCTCAGTATATAAATTAAAAATATTATTTATCTGATAGCACAATTAATTAGCCTATTATAGATATATTTATCACCCTTATGATTACTTTTTTATATATTATTAACCATAACCCTACTTATATGTTTAACTATAAATTTATAAATTGGGGCTAGGATTTAGAATATAGAAATGAAAAAATTTAAGAGAGATAAACATATATATAGTATACGAATTTATTTGAAAACTTAAATAAACGATATTATGAATTTAAATATTGAGATATGCTAAAATAGTAAGAACAAATACTAATTGATGTTGAAATAAATGGAAAATAATGGTAATTAGGTAGACTATAGTGTGCATGTAGATATGATGTGAAACATGTTAGAAATAGATCAGATGTGGATTCTACATCATTTGTCAGATTCTATAAATTTGACCTCTTCGACCTCAGACACTTATGTTGACCTAGGATGGATACATCGATAGTTCTATATGGCTTAGATTTAGGTGTCCAATACGAAATACCTATTAGATCTAGATGTGACTTCTTCAAATGTTTTGGGTTCTAAGTCACCTTTGCTCTTATGCTTTCAGATGTAGCTAATGGACTATTTTTCTTGTTGAATCATCAAAACCCTAACTCTTCATCTTCATAGTGACATTGAGAAAAATGGGTTAGTGGGATCATAGTGTTGAGCTAACCTAAAATACCCCTCTTTTAATGGGTGTTTTCTACATATTCAATACTACTAATAGGGCCGCATATTGATGTTATTTTCCCCTAATGTGTTGGCCTATTTGTGCACAAGGGTGCAATATGTGGAAAGCAAATACAATAGTGACCTTGTTGGTAACTTGGAAAATATAATTTATGACATGCTCCTTCGGTAATTTAGACCTGTGTATGTATTTTCCCTATGAATTATATAGAAATAGGATAAAATAAATAATCTTTGATTACTTGAATGCCTGATTTAATGCTTTTTGGTACTTTGCCTTATGAGAGGTAGGTAGTTTCTAGGTCATGTTTGGAATGAGGATTGATCATGTACATATACCAATCATATTTGGAAATATCACAATGAAACACTTAAGTTGAGCATAGGGATGTACACATTTACAAATTTCATTACTTTACTGAACGACACACTTGCATTAGAACATGACACTTGTATTGACATAGGCATCTGACTAGGATGCAAGTGTTTAGGAATCTAGAAATTAGGTATAGGCCCAAAACTTGGAGAGAAAAATGATGATCAAATTTATAACATTTTAATCATGATATAAATTCTAAGTCATCGAAATAACATTGATTGGACTAATAAATAAGCAAGTAGCATATAAAGATAGCATATGTGAGCCTTTAGATAGTGGGAAAAGGTATATCACTGATAGGAACAACCAAGTTATGTATTTTCAAAGTGTAAAAGATTGAGGTGATGTGTAATTCATAAAATTTATCTACATATTCAGCCCCTCCATTCACTATAGCAATTAAATTGTTAGTTTAAAGGAAATTAAATGTGTGTATGGGTGTGTATGACACACCTTGCCATTGCATGAAAAGAAATGAGTGCTTTTCTAGTGATTGAATTGAAACAAATAATATTTTATAGTATGATCAATTCATATAATCTAAAATTTAAATCCTTTAAATGATTTGAAAGTAAAGAGACAAATGTTTAGGATTACACTTATGTATCGATGTAATTGCATTGAATATTGGCAATTTAATTTTAAAGGATGTATCACTATGCACCATTAAAGCTAATATTATGATAAATATAAATCTATAAAGTGCATAAATATAGAAATATTGGAGGACACATGCCCTCAACCTGGGAAATAAAGGTGAGTTTCCATCTGATAGTTGAGATTAGCTCAACCGTGGATTACTTATAATCTAGTGAGGATGAGTGAACAATGTCAAATCATATTATAGATATCATAAAACTAGGTGATTTTATCAAGTACAACATATAAAATTAGTAATATTGAGTGATTTAATCACCTCTAACTTCCTAAAATGCAAACCAACTACTAAAATTTATTGGTTCACTATTACTCCATAATAGTACAATCTGGTGCCTAAATTATATAAAAGTGTTTGAAATCTAAAAGATTATTTTATTTTTTAATTTAGATGTTATTTTCCTAGCATTTTCACCTTATGTATGTCTCTCACTAAAACATGGGTATAATAATGGTACCAATGTATATAATATTTCCATAAATGAATTTATTAGTCATATAACTATGCAATTTGGCCAATTTTCAAATTGGACAAGTGTGGAGAAGATGTTTCTATAACATGCCCCCACTATAATCTAAAACTGAGAATAGGTATGAATGTGGAGAACACATTTCCAAAACATGTCACTAATATATATATATATATATATATATATATATATATATATATATATATATATATATATATATATATATATATATATATATATATATATATATATATATATATGAAACTAAGACAAATATGGAAAACATGTTTTCAAAACATACCCCCACTATAATCTAAATTTGTGAATAATGTGAAACTCATGCCTCTATGGCATGCACACACTAATATGCCCTCATTTTGAGGTGAGGCGATGTATCAACTAGTAGTTATTTGACCTCAAAAGGATAAGATAACCATGTAAACTATGCATTATATCATTTATCATATAGGAGAAATATGTGTATGTAGATATATAATTAAAGTACGCAACATGTGATCACATGAAGGCCTAATAATATGCGAGATACAAATTATAACAACATCTAGAGAGTAACATTACAAGCTCAATAAGCAATAAATCACACACATAAGAGCACTCAATATCAAATCAAAATATAATGGTCCAAGGAGACTACAAATAAGGGGCATGTTTAAATGTCATAGAATGGAAGGGACATGACCTAATTAAATGCTCATAAAAGTAAGCACAACATATTCATATGCCCATATAATAGGCAATGACATATTCAAATGTCAAAGAGGTAAGAAAAATCATGGGGTACACAAATAATGGAGAATATTCAAATGATCAAACAATAAAGATAGCAAAAAGGAAAAATACTCAATGAAGTGCATGAATAAAAGCATAAGAAACCAATATAAACATAACATACTAGATAATGGATCATGTGTGAACATAAAATTTTAAGTACATATCATCTCAAGTACACTATGAAAGATATAAAGATGGATAAAGTCATGTGTAAGTACATAATCTCAAACATGATAATGTAAATTGTGCATAGAATAATATAATTTGTATGAATTGTGATCAAATAACCAAATGCCCCCAATGTCCACATGACATGAGTAGAGGAAAGTCCCAACATTTAAAAGTGCATAGATCATGTATATGTGTATGCCCATATCACACTAAAAAGATGCATGAAATAGATATGTATATAGAAATAAATTATATGTTATCCAATAACATGGAACTAACAACATAGATGCCAAGGAGACAATAGAACATGTAAATGCTATAAATAAGTTTTTATTTTTATCTTATTTTGAATGGAATTTTTTGAATATGTAAGATATCTCAAGTAAGATATCTATTCAAGTGCATGATCTTCATGAGACTTTTGAGATATTTTTCTTCAATTATAGCTAGATGGTATATATCTTTCCCTGATTTTTATATAACTATAAACGTTCCTAACTAGTATGTTTTGAACTTTTCTTTATTTTGTTTTTTGGAATTGGTATGGATGATCTACAGAGACTTAACTTATGGAACAAGGAGCACTCCCCAAGTGGTCAAGCAGTTCTTTCAAATGCATCCCTTCTTTATAAACTTTCTCCATTTCAACTTGAATATGCATGAAGGTCAAAGATAATAGAAGAAACTTGTCATTAATAGAAAAATGACAAGATGATTCCACATTGTTAAACAATTGAAACAAAATTAATGCTCTCTAACTAGAAAAATCTCTAAGGAGAGACAAACACCATGAGAAAGGTTCATGGTGGTAATATTGAAGGACACTATATATTTAACACCAAGTAGACTAGGCTTTGAGACATGTCCAAAAAGTATACTTGAAAGACATCAATTTGGAATAATTTGTATACTTGGGTTGTTCAATTCCAAAGTGAGAAGTATGCCCACCCAATCTAGGGCCTTGATAGACTAAACATAAAAATAAATGAGCTATCTAGAGCCTAATATCAACTTATAAAATTTTGTTGAGCCAGATAAGTCAATTCCTAAATGAGAAATTAAAATTCTGGCACCTAATAATCTTATCAAGAGTAAACAAAAATAAACTCATACCTTAATAAAAAAAGACCTAAAAAATAATTCTTGAATTATCACAATGTCCAAATAATATATATTTACTCTATTTTTATCTCTATTAATGTGAATAGTCAGAGCATACCATTTGAGGTTCATTGTTTAATAAGTTACTACCATATAAATTTGTTAGTGCACCATCAAATTTAAACTGTAACCACTAATAAAAATTATAACCTCTGATCGATTCATCATCCTTATGTCTATTATAGTTATAAACCCTAGTAATTTTTACTATTTATTTCAAAAAAATTAAAATATATAGATTTTTTTGTGAATCCACTTAATTATAATTGATTTTGAGAAAAAATAAGTTAAAAAAATATTATCTATAATAATTATATATTATTAATTTTTATAAATTATCTTTAGTTGAAGTGCCTTTACTCACTATTTTTTTATAAAACTATTATTGACTGATTTAATAAACCCTCTAAAAATTAGATATTGGCTCAAGCTCAAAGTTAAAAATTGAGCTCAATAATATAGACGTTGAGTTTATCAATGAAATTGAGATGACAGTATTTGATGAAAATTTATACAAATTTTACCATAAAACTCTCTTAATGATGTAAAGATTGGAATTAAAATTTGGTGGCACTTTTGGTCTGCACAGACTTCCGTGAGGTTATCAATATATTTAATATAAATTATTATTTTATGAGATGTTTGACAAGTATTAGAATTTCAATAGTTTTTTTCATTAGGTTTAATAATTTTTTCAATATATCTTATTATTATTTTTTAAAATAATAATTTTATTGGTATTTTATTTATTTAAGGGATTTCACTTTGTGATAGATTGGTGTACATGAATAATCCCATACACAAATTCAATGGATGTTCTCAAATTGAGTCTCAACATTTTTTTTTGGGTTTTGTGTGAGAACTCAACATGTTTGAAACTCTTTAATTGGACCCTAGTCTTTGAAGATTCCACTTTGAGATTTCTAAATATTTGATTTTGTATCATAATATTATTTATGTTTAATATTTAAACCGTAATTTCTATTAATAAGTATTTCTTTTATAATTATATTTATAAGCATAACTTTCAATAGTGACGTAACATGCAGTTTTATGTTGTGATTGTATACATAAAACCAAAATACTACTCACATAATTTATTAAAAAAAATTCAATACAACATAAAAAAGGAAAAAATAAAAATTTAAATACAACTGACATAACAAAAATATAAAAATAAAACATATAATAATGATTGTATAGTTAGCTTCTCCTCACACTAGTTTTATTTTCACAGAATAATTACCAGACTCTCAAACTTTGGTCAAATAATATTTACTTGTTCAAATATATGTTGCAATGTAAGCCTTACTATATTAATTTTGTTTGTTAAAAAAATGTTAACTTTTTTAATGACTTATCGGTTACGCTTTATGTTTTTAACAATCTCAACTCGATATAGAGTATGAATTCAAAATAATCCCATAAATGGAAAGTAAAACCAACATCTACTGAAAATTTGTATTTTAATTTTGAAATAATACTTAAGAGTTTGTTCTTGTACTCAATTATTTATTTCTTTAATTCTTTAATACGGAAGTGTAACCATATTGTAATAAAATTATGGTTATGGCGATAAAACATATTGTGAACAAGATGAGGAGATAATAAAAGTTTAAGAGCCTTACGAATGAATAATTACTACTATAATCAATTTTTATAATTATAATAAAATAATAAAAATTGTTGATAATAAAAAAAATAAAACATTGTATGTTATTAGAAGAAAATATTATTTTTTTCCACATCATATTATAAAGTTTATCTAATATTATATTTGTGAATATAAAATATTTTACATTAATTTCTATTTTATTTTTTTAATATATTATGTTTTAATATTATTTATTATTTAATTTAATAAAAATATACTTTCAAATAAATCTTATAATATTTTTATATATTCAATTCATCTCTGCATTTAGGTCTTCTTTACATGATATTATTTTAACTAAAATATACTTCAAAATGAATCTTACAATATTTTAAAATATTCAATTCATCTGTACATTTAATTTATGATATCATTTTTTACATGGTATTTTAAAAGTTAAAATCTATTAAAGAATTTTTTGAAATGATTCTTTCAATATTTTCGAATATTTATTTCATCTCTACATTTAAATTAAGGTGGTCACCATTATATGATATTTTAAATATGTTTTAAAAATATTTAAGAAGGATATGGATATTTTTATACAAAACCTTGTATTTGAGAAAATATATGAATATATTATCATTAAAATGTCATTTATTTTACAATAAATTGTGTTTACCATTAATTTTATTGTTAAATATAATGTTTGGCTAGCATATGCACTCTCCATAAATATCTGAAAATGAAAAATTAGGATATACAATATTAGGGTGACTTATGGATAATTAGGGTTTCATGCATTTGGGTTTGATGAATAAGTAGCGAAACAAAATTAGTATTTTTCATATTAGAATTTGAGAAAATAAGTTTAAAAAAGTGAAGGGTTTTCCAAACTGGGGGTTATTATATTAAGGTTTCCAAATTAAGGGTTATAAAATTATGGTATTCTATTTTATAAGGAATAATTAAATTAGGGTTTATAAAATTAGGTTTTAAAATAATAAAGCTTATAATTTTAAGGTTTGTTTTAAAATTCATAAAAATAATATTATAATATATGAAACTAAAATTTACAATAAAATTAGATCTTATGAAATTAAGGTTTTATTCATAATAATAGCTTCATGGTTACTTAAAAAGAGTTTAACAAATTAAGTATTAAATTTTTTGTTTTTATAAGAAGGGGTAATTGCACAATTAAGGCTAAGGGTTTGGGGAAAACCTATCTATACCCAAAGTAGATTTATATTAGCTAAACCATTCAAGAGTGTTACCCATAATGTTTGAAGCTATGAATTATGGAAAAAACTAATGAACACTTCCTTGAGAGGTACAAGGTTTTATTGTGAAAAAAATTGTAGTGAATTAATTGATATGTTGCATTAAATTGGATCACCTAACATTTTATTTTTTTTGTATACAATTAATATAAAATTTCCTGACCTACATTCACTAATGTTAGGAACCCTACGAAAAGATCAATGAGAACTAAAAATTTGGTTACGATGAAAAATTATTAATTATCGCCATATAGTGGCACAATATGTGCATGTATAACATAAAATTTTATGAAACAAAATACTAAAAAATAAAATTAAAATATTACTAGTATGGATATGAATGGAAAGAAAGAGGTTCACCACATGCACATATTCATATGGTTAAATGGATTTAAAAATATAGACAAATGGTCATGGAAGAAAATATATCGAGAAATACTTCTTTTCTATTATTCACACATGAAATCCTAAGAAGTTCCATGCCAACAAACAAAAAGATATATAATATGAAATCTCTCTAAATATATATTTTATACCATATTTTATTTTCTCAATGTAATTAATGAAATTTTATATATTATGAATTATAATAATTACAAACTTTTATTTACCATCCATATTTTCATAATACAAGACAACTTACATAGGTGGATATGGAATGTGACTATGAAGAGTTACTAAATTGTACAAAATGACATACACTTTGTAAAGAGGGTCTCTTTTGTGATGTATAAATTAGGAATAGTGATTTCAAAAGCTAGGAACAATGGAAGAAAAATTAAAACTCCCTAATATAACCTAACCTACACAACACTTATGATTAGGGAAAGGAAACAACTCAAACAGAATTACACAATGAAATATAACAAGTATACCTAAAATAACAATCATATTTACCTTCCTTGATAAGTCGTAGATTAACCCAACATACATGGTATAGTTTTTTTTATACTTGAATATGTGATTTCTATGTTCACTCAAGACTTGGACAACATTTGGACAAGGATTGGTTGATTTTTACATGACAAGATGATAACATGAAAGATTTATCATAGAAACTATTACTTGGATTGACAAATGATTGATCATAAAAGCTCTTGATATTTGTATTCACCTTGTACATTCATGGAGGTGTGGATGATTATATATAAGGTTGATGGAAGAATGGATGGTTATATTTCATCAGTGGGGGATGAAAGATCAATTATGGAGAGATTTCGTAGGAATTAAATTTTTTGTGGAGGATTCAATAGAAAAACATGTAGATATCTAGGAACTATTTAATTTTTGTATAGTCTATTAGTATTAATGAATAATGAATAGAAGAGGATTAGTGATGTGATCTATATGATTATTAGCGGGGGCAGTTGGATGTAGGTGAATAGGAATTTTTAATTCTTAGATAATGTGAGGATTTGATTAGTGGTTAAATAAAGTGATAATAGAATGATTAATTGATATGGGAAGAAGGGTAAGTTTGATATGATGGACTGATAAAAAGTGAAAGATAGATTAATATTAGAATAATTAGGGATTAAAATGTAAAAGTGTTAACTGGATGATTTGGCATGAGATGCAGATGTAATTATCAATTAATAGTGAAGAGATAGATTTTAAGTGTATAGAACATCCTAATTAATAAAATAAGAGGAATGGTTTGTAGGTAAGATTTTCAAACATTCTAATAATTGTATACTAATTTTAAAAAAATACAAGTGTGCAAGAAACAAAAGTGGGTTAATATTGATTATAGGCATAATTCATCATGGCCATGAAATCTTGAGGTATAATAATTATATAGAGACTTACAGACAAGAGGTAAAAAATTTGACCTTGAAAGAAATAATGATATTCAAAAAACACAATCTATACATAATATAGTTCTGTAGTGAAAATGTAATTACATACATGTTCTAATCAACTACATTCCAATTATATAGTAAAAGAAGAGAAGATTTCCAAAAATTATAATCAAACATTGATGCAACTTGTAAATATTAAAAATCTTGATGAATTATAAACAAAAATACATATGAGACTATAAATAAAATAACTATTGAAAGAGACATTGGGGTACAAAAAACATGTCACATGTTGTTGGAACTTCCATTAGCATAGAGAGGTAGAGTATTTTTCAATTTGAATGTTTTAGATAAGGTGTTCAAAACAGTAGATTAAAAAGATGAAGATGACCATGAAAAACATACACAATATTTCATTGATGGTTACAAGAGCAAGACTTTTTAAAAAGAAATTATTTCACTTAGTGGCATGGCTAAATCTTGGACATATAATCCATTGAGGTGAGAAAGATATGACAAATGCGAGGCATGGAGTATGGTAGTGATTTTGAGAGTATTCCCAAGTTTTTCCTCCATCCCTACATATAAATCACATAAATGGCTTAATTTTTGTTAATCAAAGTTATTACTTTAGAAGCCATTTTAGTAATATAAAACGTTATATTGGACTTGATGATGATGTAATAAAATCAAAATTAAATTCATTAAATTAAAATACTCGGTATGTTGAGTGAAGGACTATTCCACAAGATGCTGAAAATTATAATGACTTTAAAAATGAGGATAATTAACCTATTTAACAAAACATAAAAGAATATAAGTAGCAAATCCTATCTAGGTGAAAATGTGGTCACAGAAAGGAAATAATATCTAGGATATAATACACATTCATTGAAAAATGTGTAATAGATGTAATGTCCATTTAATATTTATTCTATTAGAAATTTAATAGAATATTTATTAATTAAAAAATGAGATAAATTAGAATATAAAGCATGTGAAGTTTTTATTAGTTGTCTAAAATTAATAATGATAGAATATGCATCTATATACTAAGGTATTTAAAATAACACTAACATAAAATATGGATAAACAATAGGAGTCTCAATAAATTATATATTAAAAACAAAAAATAAAGTGTGAAACATCAAGCACACACAACAACATCAAAATGAATGGGTGGAAAATCCTATTTGAGAGGCAAAAAGATATAAGAAAATGGTTCTCCTAATAACATATCCATAAACATATGCATTTTAAGTAGTGTATAGTAGACCCAAAGGTATGAGCACTTTCTACCTAGGCAATAGAGGCACTATTATCCTAGTTTGATCACCATCACATACTTAAGAATTCCAATAATATGTCAAACATAAAATTTTCCACATAGATAATAAGGACTCTATTCACTCTACTCAGGTGGAGGGGAGGAAAAAGGGATACGTGAGTGGATTTGCCAATGTCTATGATCCAATGGTAAAGAACCCTATGATAACACATAAAATATGACTATGATCATAGTGCATAGAGTGCTCACCTAATAGTTGGATATGAGAAAAGTTAAAGGTGAGCACATGAACTTTATATTTAATGGAAAATTACTAATAAGTACTCTCAATATGTAATATAACATCATTTATAGACTTCTAAACTATAAGAGATTTGAGGATCCAAATAAATTTCAAATAAATAAGTTTTATAAAAACCAATAAGAAGACTAATACATTAATTGAGATTTAAGATGCAATTTGAGTCAGATTCACACCAAAAATTGATGTTTTTAGCCTTAAAATATCAATATTTCATGTCAATTTTTATAGCACATGGTCGACATGACGTGAATTTATTATTTACTAGTGAAGTGTTGAATGGTGAAGCATTTGACATTATTTTTTAATTAAATATCGCTCATGAATTGTACATTATGCCATTGAAGTTGTGTGGGAAGATGAAACACTATCAAAGGTTGGACAATAATATAATATTGTTAATTCTAGAAGTAAAGCTTTAGATTCAACCTAGATTAACTTGGAAGAGAACAAATCTAAAAAATATTATCAAAGATAATTAAGATAATACAAGTAGTTTGGGAACTATTGTGTTTCGTCTAATATATATGTATGATAGAAAAAAATATAAGATTTACTAATTTAGATTAAAATATATGGTCATCATGTATCCCAAGTAGGAAATATGAAGTTAATGTAGAAACAATCTTGAACGAAAATAATGGAAATCATATTGGAAAACTATGCATGAAATTATCTTCTTTCCCTATTACATCAGAGTGCACATATGTGTTGATGTCATAGAAGAAAGTGACTCTAATTGTGAACATTGATTATAGAATGAAATCTATCTAACTTATATTTCTAAACGTAAAAGGATACTTGTCAAATGCATTCCTATCTACTTCTTCTTCATCTATGAAATTTTCCTAAGTTGTAATAATGTGTCTATCTGCTATCCCTACTTATTTCCATTGTGTCTATCCACTATTATTATCTCTCATATTTTATCCTACCTAAAAGTTTTTATCTACTCATGCATTATGTTTCTCCCACTCTGACTTCTAAAGCTAACATGATCCAAAAAAGCTTAATAAGTGAAAACTCCCTCCAATATAAAAATATCTAAAATATAATTTAAAATCTATGATAATGTCTATGATCCCAATTTGGAAATCTTAACCAAATCTTTAAACACATGCTTTCAATTTTTTTATTTTTCAATCAAATTTATATGAAGTGATTACTAAGTGACGTAAATTGTTTGACTTATATATTCTATATTCAGAATAGTTTTTTGAATTTAATTTGAAGAATTGGAAAGATTATTAAATGAGTCATGATACAATAATCATTGATTTATCCTCATAATTTAATATTAATGGTAAAATATTTTAGTACACTTCCTTAGAGTACATAGACACATAAGATTATCAAAGCATGTGATATTTATTTCTAGTGTGTGTTCATTTATAGTATGATTGAGATAATATAATTGGATTGCATTTGCTTGGATTGGGGCATAAAAGTATGTGTTACACATAGGGACCCACAAGATGAAGGCACTGATAACTAAATAACATGGAATTCTCTTAAATTCTTGGTAGTGTCTATTCATCTATAATACGATTTAGATAAAAGAATTGGATGCCAATTTCCTAGATTTGGGTAGGAAAGTATGTGTTACACATAGGTAAACACAAGATGAAGGCATTGGCAATTAAATAACATGATATTTTACTGTATTCTTCCAAGAAATGTATCCTAGAATCAAACCCAACTATTGTTGTGACTTTTTTAACTTCATGATAAAGTCCCCAATATTTATCTTTAAATTTTTGAAGATATTATTGTTTTAATTTTATGTGCAACTAGTTAATATTCATGTTAAAATATTTTAGTGACTTAAAGTGATCACATAGACACACAAGATTATCAAAATAATTGATATGTCCTAGTAGTGTGTGTTCATCTATAATATGATTGTGATAAGAGAATTTGATATCAATTTCCTAGATTGGGGACTAAAATTATATGTTACACATATGGATCCACAGGATGAGGGAATTGATAAGTAAATAACATGGCATTCTCTTACATTCTTTCATGGAATACGGTCCTAGAATCAAAGCCAACTATTTTTCTGATTTTTTTCACTTCAAGATAAATTCCCCACTCACACTCCAAATAGGTAATGAGAGATAAATCAAATACAATGACAATAAAAAAAATTATAATAAGGATTCTAACTCTATAACAAAGTAGATAAAGCTATGAAAACCCATTCAGATTGTCATACTGTAAGAATTCAAAAGGGGATATTTTGAATGATGAAAAGTCAAGTACTATCATTCATGGATTAAAACCAATACTAAACTCTTTGTGTCAAGAAATAGATCAAATATATAAAATCATTCATTAGAGCTATTAGGTATAAACTTTTTTGAATGTCATAACATAAAAATCAATTCCAAATTTAGTAGCATTTGGAATATTTTTTTTCACTTGAGGTTTATTGTTTTTTCTGGTTAATGGCATTCATCATTTATTTAACTTATTAATTGTTCAAATTTGAGTTCTTTGTACTTGGTGCTTATAAAAAATGGGTTTCAATGTGGCATTCAACACTTATTAAACTTGGCATTAGAGTGTAGATGAATAAAAAACTAAACCTAAATTAAGCTAATGTTTGGGTCATAATTAAGGCCAAAATGAGAATCATGGTACCCTCAATACTCATAAGTTCAATCAAAATTTGATCTCATAAAAATTACAAAATTCATGTACCAATGCATAAATTAAGTCCTAAGAATAAATTTTAATTTTAAACACTGCATTTTTTTTAAGTTTTAAGACGTAATTGGATATTTTAAAAGTTTTAAACACTTTAATAATTGAATTATAAAAACCTCAAATTTTATTTATCATCTCTATGTTTCCATAGGTTCCTCAAACCTTTAATTTTCTCAATGATGTCTATAGTTCCCTAGGTTCCTCTACACTCAATTTTCCCTAATTTGGTATATAATTCCCAATGCATCATAGGTTCCCAAAACCCACAATAATATCAATATGGTATACGGTATATGAAAGGCGAAAATTTTATAAAATGATTTCAGTTCCACCATAGCATTAAAATCATGAAATATTTTAAGATTATAAAAACTGCATGTTCTCTTTTTGGTTAAAGCTTTCATAACTAGACTCCATTTTGTATCTCATTCAAAGTGTTGAGAATCATTTTTAGTGAGTGACCTAATGCCATGAATTATTTGATATAAAAGTAAATTTATGTATGGATTCATGTCTCAATTACATTAATAATGAGTAACAACATGGTGGGCCCAATATAAGCATTAAGTGACTTTAAGAAACATATTTAATCATTTCATTATGAATTAATTATTATATCTTAAAAATAAATTCATGTCATAAAAAAATTCATAAATAATATTAATATTATGTTTTTAATCATTTGAAATGAGTTTCGTGGAATAAATGAAAATAAAAATATAGCCAAAAAACACAAGTTAGTGATGGGTTAAGATTTATGTCAATTTAGGTTAAAATATAGTTCTGCAATTGTATTTCAAAGGCAATAAAATATTGAAGGCTTGGAATGTATTGTAAGATGGTTTTAATTTTATTTCTATCAACCTTAATAGAAGTTTTTTAGAAACTTTGTAGACAGTTTTTATTTTCATTTAGTGATTAATAGATCTTGAGATAGCATATACATGGAATAAATATGGATTTATGACTGGTAGTATTATTTATTTATGGAAAGAGTTTTTGTTTTTCTACGAGATAAGGTAATGCCTATTTGTTTTGCATTTTATAGGATACATGTATTAATACATTTTAGTGTTCCTTTATAAAACACACTTTTTTTGTCTAAAAATGGATTAACACATTAAATTATATTTTCAATATATTATTAAAAGTTTCAATATTATTTAATCTTGTGTGAAACCTTTTTGGATGGATTTTGTATTGAACATAGACATTTTGATTTTGAATAAGATTTTATGATTTTAGATAAACATTTTCCTACATAACTAGTCACTACTGTCATTATCTTTTATGTTTTATAAAATATTTTAACCCATTTTTCAATTAAACCCAATTACCTTGGTTTTTTTAATTTGTATTTCTTATGGGTTTCACATACCTTAACCTTTCAAGAGAGAGTTAGTGGAGTACAACCAAATAAAAATATGGTTAATCTATTTTATAATTTGGTCAATTAAATAGTTTATATTCATAACATGTAAATACATTAATGAATTATGAAAGTATACTAAATATTAAAAATATAATGCTAAATAGTAATTTAAATGTAAAAAAATGTAGAATAAAAAATACTTAACTTATTTATTGATTCATGTGCATATATGATAAGTATAAATGAAATATTATATAGTTTAAAATTCAGCCTTGATTTATCAGATTATGCAAATTAGCTTTGTAGAAACTTGAACACTAAAATTAATATCTAAACACTACCATTGATGATTTTGACATAGTTTTGATGCTTCTATATTGTATGGAATACATGTCATTTTCTATAATGACCAACTATGCCTATTAGAGTTTACTGTCATTTTATAGATTATTTGATTGGATCATGCACATAGGTTATGAATATTAGTATATATCTCAAAACCGTATATCCTCTAAATTAAGCATGTCACCTTACAAAATTAGGGGTTAGTGGGCTCAAGAGAAGTCAAGCTAAATTCAAAGACCCCATTGTCAGTTAAATCTACCTAAACATATTCAGAAAAGGGTCTAAAAATGATATAATAAGTTTTATTAATAAAAATATTTTGATCCACATATGTATAACTATTTACAAATTTGATCATTTGTAAGACTCATATAGTCGCATCAAACATAGGACACTAGCATCAATATTAGTGTCTGAAGGATAGAAAGTTGTTCAAGATTTGTAAATTCCAAAGTAGGTTATAAAATAGGTTGTATGTATATTTTAGGCTAAAAAGATCTGAGTAATCTAAATATTAGTGTCAAACTATAGGATAAAAATTTAGGCGTAATGAGATGGTGAACACAAGCATTTTGTAATCGAGAAACTCGTGAATTGAAGGGATGAACCATAATTGATGTGTCTATTGTACAATACTAATTTATAATATATAATCATATTATGGTATCTATGTTTTTCAAGCCGTTAATCTAGTATTGCATAAAAATTAAATTATTAGTATAAAGTAAAGAAATACATACTGTGATGTATACAAAACACCTTGAGTTTTCTTGACCCTTATTTGAATTTTTTATTTATGTGTTACTTGAAACCAATAGAATGCCATATTGTAATTAGATCTTATATTATTAAAATGAATAATTGGAATACTTGGAATAAAGGAGAGACAGGAATGAGTACACCTCTTTGTCAATGTAACCATGTTTCCCCTTGGTATTTTGATTTAGTAATAATCTTTATTTGCTAAATCATTTAATAAAGAGGTTCATAGTTGAACCTCAGAGATTTTAAGAGGATAATTTGAGCATGATCATGACCCCAATCTGGCTTAAGGCTGAGTTATGCCAAGGCCATCGACATCAATGAATCTTAATCACACAACTCAAGTGTATACATAATCTAGCCAATATAGCCAATTTTACTCATGTAAAATGGTGTAACCATCTCAACATAAAAAATGGAAGTAGTGATAAGGATGTCAAAGGTGTTGAATCTCAACCACATTACTCAAGGGAACCAACTATTGTAGACATATAACTCTCAATCGATGTATCTTAGTAAGGTCAATGCATAAATGTGTATATAATTTGAATTATTATCTATGATTTGGTGCATTTTGATGGCATGTGCACCTCTAATGTGTCTTTAGTTGAGGTATCTCACAAAATGTAACCTCTAATTTATAGATTTTGAATTATATCTATCATCACTCTATTAAACATTGTCTCAAATCTATAAAATTGGTGCTAAATGCATAAGATTGTGATCCAAGTGTATATGTAAATCATGTAAATGGTATCAAATTTTTAAATTTGAACTCATTTTCTTATGACATGCCCCCAATGTTATGTCCCATCCTAATCCCCTCCTCCCCCCATTTTAGATGAAGGGAATGCAATCTAGTAATCTCCTTATTTAAAAAAGATAAGATAGCCATGCCATAATTATATTAATGTCTAAGTTTATGTATCAATGAATCTCATAGTATTGAAATAAAAAAATTTCTTATATGTATGATATGGGTCATGGAAACATATAGGAGTAACACACAAAACTCAAAAAATAATAAAAAACACACACAAGAGTACTCAATGTCAAGCAAAATGGGTCTAAGGAGACTAAAAACAAGGGGCATTTTCAAATGCCACACGCTCAAGGGGAGGATATGTTAAAAAAAATCACATAAAAATGAAACAATGGAACATGTTAAAATGGAACATGGAACATGTTAAAATATTTCACAATTGATATAACATAGAAAATAATAAGTACAATCAAGTCAGCCATGTGAGAAGATGAATATATGACATATAATCGACTAACATAAACATATCATACTAGTCCATGCATACATGTCTTATTAAAATATATTTTAGTATAACATATATAGTATATTATGTAAGATGTAAGTATGCACATAGAGATATTTAACCATTATTATATAATATCAACATGATAATGTAATGTGATCATAAAGCAATGTAACATTTATAAATCATGATAAAAAAAGAAAATACCTCGAATGTAGTGTGTTATATGGGTGAAGGAAAGGTCCAACATCTATATGTGCATGTGACATGTATTTAGTGTATACTTATATCACATGAGCAAGTACCTCTAAAACATATGTGTGTATCTAAAGGAAATGATATGTTATCTACTAACATAAAGTAAATAAAATATGAAAAATTAAGTAAACATTTAAATGCTAAGTATTATTATAATTTTTTGTTTTTTTTCATACTTTTTTTTAATATTACTTGATTATATTGAATTTTTTGAATTTTAAGATTTAGGAATCAAAATGATAGCCAATGATCTCATCTAAGGGATGCTCATAGTTTATCTATGTTTAGGACAGGGTACGACAAATTTATCATGCTACCATGGATAATATATATGTCCCAAATCTAAAACTAAACAATCTTTAATAATTTGCATTTGTATCATAGGACTCTATGGTCATGAAGTAATAAGAGAAGATATAGTGGTTCATGGAGCACATTTCTTAGTGTTTTATGACTGTTTAAATGTAATTCTAATATTATATTTGTTTACATTCTCTAAAACATGTTGATTTTATCACAACAATTAGATGGGCGATATAGGTGTAGATGAGGGCTCTGTGGAGTCCACATTGTATATATGATTCAATATCTTCTATATTATTGTTTACCTAGGCTAAGGGATTGTATTTTTAATACAACTTTGATCATGATTAACCTAAATAGGTTGTATAATTAGTTATCTTGGAATAAAATTCTATTCTTGTTGTGAATGTTCATATTTAACTCTTCAAACTATGATTACCTTATTGGCACAAATATACTTGAGATATAAATACACTATGGAGGGTAACATGCATAGATTATGAATTTAAGTTCATCCTAATAACATATTAAAGACTCACATGTGTGGTATAAAAAAATGTTGTCATCGCATGTGGTGAAATAGCCTATAATAGTAAATCAATATCACCAAAATCCTCTTGTCCTTTCCCATTGAATCTCTTGACCCTATTGGATGAAGGGTATAATTAGTCATTTATATATCTAAAATGTGTGAGTCATGTCATATTACATGCCTTCTCACTAGAAACATTATCAACCGCAACATTTTATATAGGTCGATGATCAATATTTTCTCTAATAAATAAAGAGTGAAGATCTCAGACATCATCCATAATTTAATTATCATGAAATGTAGTAGAAGGCCTTTGAATCATAGGAGGTATCCCTCATGTAAGTGTGTCAATAATCCCATCTGATGGATGCCCGTAATCTGGTGGAGGAAATGCACATTATATGGATTTTACACTTCCATTGGTTCATTAGAATGATATTGTAATGGACTGTTGAATATCTTTTCATTTCAATGGTAACCATCTTTTGATCTAAAATCCTTTGGAAAATCATAAAATGTGATCTTTTCACTACCAATGAATTCTTGTATATTTTGATTTAACCTATAATATATGTTCATTTAATGCCTAAGACATTGATTATAGTCATAATAATTATTTTCATTGTATCATTTTATTATAGGTTAAGTCATATCAAATTATAAGGGAAGAAGGGGAGATATGAGGTGATAGTCCACTAGCTTCTTAAGGGGTGATACTAGAGACTTCGGTAATCCTATAAATTAAATTTTATGTGCACTTGATAAAATGATTCAATTAATTTTTTGTGACACTATATTCACCATTTTTGATTCTTCCTTTTCATCCTCTGTGTGTTTTACATTATATATTAGTTTGATATGAAAGTTAGTATTCATTACAGTCAGTGTGTTAGATACATGCTTAAATTTTTCAATGCAATGAGTCTCATTTATCAATAAAGAATGATATGGAATAAATCATCAAAATATTTAAACTTATTGAATACGATAAACTCATGTAATGGGGAAAATAATTTTTTCTTAAAAATATATTGAATCTCTTTATCTACCATTTGATTTGTCATTTTAACCAACATTGTCTTTCACCTCAAAACATATTCATTGATGGATTCATTGTTTCCTTCATTGATCTTTTAAATATGTTCATATGACATTTTGTATTTAATTTTGATAGATAAATGTGCTATTAACTAATATTTTAGAAGTTTTAGTCATTTCATTGATCGTACTAGTAGATCATAGAACCATATTAAATCATAATCCTTAAGGACTCTTGGAGATAATTTGGTCAAAATTTTAAAACTAGAAGCATAATCAAGACATGTTGCATATAAATATTAGATATGTTTCTCAAAATTACCCTTGAAATCATAATGTGTAAACTTGGGCACTAAATACATAGCTAGCAAATGATAAAATTATATCTCATGTATTCTTATATTATTTAATACATCTAGTAATTGAATAGCATGAGTAATATAGGTAACCTTAGCTTCAAAAGTTTGGATAAATTGGAGAATATTTTGCATTATGGATCCAATTAGATTAATATTTTATATTTAATAAGTCATCATAGGAGATGTAAACACTACTTGTGTTGATGAAGGCATTGGAACTCATAGTTGAATTGCTATATTGATTATTCACATGGAATATGTAGAAATATGTTTTTAATCCTCAAGGACCAATGGATTGAATACATATTATGTGCCCCACTAAATTTAGGAATCAATGATGAGATTGAGGGAAGGTATAATGTAAGTGATGCTCGAATTTTATATCCAATAGCCCTAATACTTGAATCAGTAGATACTAATAATTGTTCACTAAATATTTTGGATTTTTTAGTTTCTAATATAATATTGATGATATTATGGATATCTTTAGGTATTTTATGGATGCACTCTCAAAAAAATTAATAGATTTATCTTCATCTTGATCTACTTTTTCATGTTCATTATTATCGTGTGCTTCACAATATATGATTCATCCTCTATGATTATTTTGATCCTTATCATTATTGGAAAGATTTGGTAAGGCATTAGATTGAGACATTTTAGGTGGTAGGATAGGAGGCTCAAGATGATCAATAGGTACACCACCTATTCTATCACTATGCCTACATTGCATACAAATTAATAAAATCAAGATATGAATAATTAATACAGACTAAAAATCTATAAGGCTGATAAACCTAGAGTAAGTTAGGGTGTCACAAGAAGACTCAGAGGTCATATTCACCAATATGTTTTACTATTTTTATAAATATCTATGGGGAGAATAACCTAATCATAAAATGGCTAATCAATTCTATAATAAATCCAATTAAATAATCCATATTTACAATATTATGATATACTATTAAATTATGAAAGTATACTAAATATATAAGTTAAAATGATAAATAGTGATTAGAATATAATAAGATGAAAAATAAACAATACTTGTCATATTTATTGATACATAGAGAAATCTAAAAAGTAAAAATAAAAGAAAATATAATTTGATGTTCCACCTTCATCTATCAAATTCTAAAAAGAAGCTCTCTTTTAGCCTCAACACTACCATTGGGGTGTAGATACTACCATCAACACATTTGTCATAGTTTTAATGCTTTTATCCTTTAAAAATTAGATATATTTTTGGAATGGCCAACTACATCTATTAGGGTTCACTACAACCTTGTAGATTCTATATTTAGAGTGTGTGTATAGATTTTGGATATCAATATGTAGCTTAAAACCTTAGATCCTCTATCTTGGGCATGTCACATTGAAAACTATGGCTTAGTGGGCACAATTGAAGTTGAGATGACCCAAAATGCACCTTTATCAATGAGTCCTACCTACATATACATATACTCAAAAGAGGGTCTGAGACCGATGTACTTCTCCTCCTTATGTGGGATTGTGTGTGAATAATTTGCAATTTGCTATATGTGAGTGAATTTGCTTATCTAGCCTTTAAATTGACAAATAATTCTCATGGAATTCTCTTTAAATGCTCCATATCTATAATAACACTGATCAAAATAGGGCAGTTTTATATGTTTGAGAGGTTATTTTTATTGGTATGAGATATATGTATGTTTGATTTATATTTATGATAACAAATGGTCTTTTAATTTTAATTTACATTACCTTTTGAAATTATCTCATGGGAGGGTTAATTAACACAAATAGGCCAACCCATGTATAAAGAATTGCAAATTTAACTATTTGTAAGACTTTACACCAGTGTTAGACCTAGGACATTATCATCAATGCTAGTTTCCTAGTATAGATGGTAGTGACTAGGAAGATATAATTTTTTCAATATATGTCACTACAAAAATATAATATAAATGAGGTTCTATGTAGATTCTAGTCTATATGTGATCTAGGTAATTAGAATATTAGGATCAAATTATAAGCCAAGCATCTAATGTAGGTAATTATAATATCAGGATCAAACTATAGGATAAGCATTTAGGTATAGTACGATGGTGAACACAAGCCTTTTACCAATAGGAATTTAATGAAATGAAGGATTGAGCCATGACTGATATTCTTCAAGTGTATAATACTATTTTATGATACATAATTAGATATTACTATCTATACTTTTCTCCCATTATTTCTCCATTTCCAGTTATCTTTTATGTAGTTTATGACTAAAATTACAAAAAAAATAAAAAATCCTCATCATACAAGAGAGTTCTCCCTCCAAAACACAATGAAAAATAACCATTTAATCAATTATTAATACAATGTTGTAATTCTTATGATGCTTCTAGTTGGGCTAGTCAGTTAAATAATCTAATAAAGAAAAACAACATAAAATTCTTCCAACAAGCCCTTCTCTTGATTTTGAAAATTTGCCAATTAAAAAATTCACATTTAGGGAAACAAGTAATTGTGGGGCCCTCCTAATTTATACATATTATGATCAAAATATCAACATATATCATAAAGGACTATGTATGTAAATATAACATGATTTGGTTTTGTTACATTATCAATCATGCCCTATTGGTAATTATATCATATACTTAACTTCCAATGTTGATCTTTTAATTTGAAATTAATTAGCAAGTTTATACAATTTAGATCACATGTAAATTTCCTTTATTTCACATCCCACTTTTCCCTTGTCAAATATTGAAGGCACTTGGTTATAAGGATTACAAAACATAATTAATAATGTAAAACTTGGTTTATGTGTAATTATGGTTATTAATGATTGATTGATTTATTTCTTGTGATTTTTGTTTAGTCGAATTCATTATCATGTTTATATTCTTATATGATATAGCTACGGTAATTAGTTGAAACAAATAGATATGAAACCATAACGTCAAATAATTATTATTTATCATTCTTTTATTACTTAGTATCATATGATTTTGATATTATTACCTATATTATGATAATATGTTAACTTGGTTGTGACACAAGTACAACCCCCTCTATGCAAGGGAGAACATTGTTGGAGATAAGGATATATATATACATATTATGGATAGTAAAGAGAGAATCCTTTGGACTGGTATGTGATCATATTAGCTACATATTATACATAGATATATTCTTTCAATTGTTCACCATGGCCATTGTCTATTTGAGTTTTCATGATTGATCACAAGCTGAGTATTATTTTTGTCTTCTTAATTAGGCAATTGTATATGATACATTGGCTCTAATGATTACTAACAACAATAACAATTGGATAGTAAATTGTATGCACTTAGTATTGTAGTAGGTAAACATACTCTTATAATACTTTGTGTTCAGTTTGATAAGCTTGTCGACATGCATCATCACATTTAGAAATTTCAAATTATTGGCATTATAGTCCATTAAGTTTGTAGCCCAATTGACCTATGGGAAATTTTGGGTTATGATCAAGACCAAATGGGATCTTATATTTTGAAATCACAAATTAAGTCATTAAAAAGATATTTAGTTTGTTACCATTCAACAAGAAATATATTTTACTTTTTATTTTGTTACCATTTAACAAGAAATATATTTTACTTTTGCGAATATTAAAAATTAGATGATAAACTATACATGTTTGAGGTGATAATTGCAAAATAAGATATAAAATGTAGCTTACTATTGAGTGCTAACCGTTTTTCGGTTCTTCAAATCACCTTAAGCCAAAATGATATGATTAATTTGTCTTAAAATAAACAAAATTTGGTTAAAATTTATAAATTATGAAACACAAAAAGTAATGAAATCATGTTAATATCTTGGGAAGGATGGAACTATATATATATATATATCCCGAAATAAGTATGGATGGTGTGGCAATTATTGAAAACCAATTTAAATGAAGCAATGGAAAATGTGATTTGTTACTCAATCCACTTACACCAGCAGTTTATTTCCTTGAAAATATAATGTCCCACCATTTGAAGAGGACAAATATCATTAAATTACATTCTTGTTTTGCGCTTTGAAATTTTTTAGAGTGTGCCCTCAAATAGAACTATTAAAATGATTAATTTTTAGCAGAATGCGCCCCTTTTGAACAGAAGAATGGATGGGTGCAATTAATAAGCACACTTTGATCCTTCTTCTATTTAATAGAACGTCCCATTACAAAGTGGGATGTTTTCTATCTACGTTTTCCTTCTCGATTGATTTTCATTATGGAACTGAATAATAATAGTGTTTTGATTGCCTTAAGTTGCATTCTAATTGTTTAAACTTTATTTTTCAATTGAAAATTGTCATTTGTTTAATATAATTGAGTAATTTGTAAAATTCGTTTTTATTTGGTTATGTTTCATCCTCATTGCGCAGCGTTCTTTCTCCATGAATTGTTTGTGCTATGTTGCAGTTGGTTTTGGTTGCATTCAGGTCATAATTTGTGTTTCGGTCCTGATAACTAGCTTATATCTTGGTTTGACCTGAACCTTCCTTCCATTGGATTGCATTTTACTGTTTTATGCATGAATAAATTTTAGAAATTGTTGATCTTCGCCAAGAGTAAAATTATGCCATTACCTTCTTCCTTCATTTTTCGTAATTATTACAAATAGTCCAGACGCCTTGTGTATGCTTCCGCATTTCCATACGTGTCTTTCAGGGCCTTGTAATTGTAATATATAATAAAAATACCCTCTTATCCGGTTGTATTTATTTCTTGGCATATGCTGAGAGAATGCTGGAAAGGGCAAATTGATTTTTTCAATGTGTTTAGTATCTACACGGTTGATCCTACTTGTTATGGAATTCTTTGGATAATAATTATCTATTATCTATTCAACGCTGTTTTTCAAATAGTAATATAATCTATAATTGAAGAACAAAACATTACATAACATTATATAGACTTATTATAATCCTTTACAATTTTAGACAGTTTACCTAAACATCCTGTTAAATAAAATTGATCATATTTTATATAAATAGGATCATGCAATGATCAAATTTACAGCTTATCAATAGAGATGGAGGAATTGTGTTAAATTCATATTTTTGTTAAGATATAGGTGTGGACCATATTATTGATCCCGAGCATCAAATATTGTGTCATTTGTCGCTTTGAACATCAAAAATAAACTTAATGGATTCATTAATAATAAATATATTTTTAAATTAATGCTTCCAATAGGTCAAACTTATCTATCTACTTATATGTTTTGAGGTGTGAACTTTGAGATTTGCATTGCCATCAAAATTGGCTGAAATCTTGTTTGGATATATTACTATCCCTTGCATTCATATTATGTAATCCATGTTCCTTGTAAGTGGTATGGAATACTAATAAGATGTGTTATGAGTCATATAATTATATGAATTCAAGGACCTTTGTTTAGGTTGAATACCCTTTCTTAAAAACTAGGGTTATAGAAAATTATAAACTTAGATCAATGTTATTGTGGATTACAATTAATGTAGTGATATTAATATCGTACAATGTTAGCTATGTCTTATTTTTCGAGTCACAAGTGGATTTTTTTAAATTAATATTATATTTAAAAACCTAGATTATGGTAATATAACAAACACATGATGTAATTTTACACAAGGTAAGGCCGGCGATACCCTAAGAAGCTTAGTGTCTAGTAAACATTAGTTGAGCTAGAACATCTTGTTAATGTCTATTTAAATTGTGTTAAGCTATAACAAATAACTATAGCAATTTAATGGTATTTTGTTACATTGAAAATGAATTCTAGTTGGATTAATCATGTAGGATTCAATATAACCTTGAGCTAAAGTACTCTAGGGGATGATATACTTTTGAGTTAAATTACTCTCAGTGAATTATTAATTTCTTGATGATTTAAGTTGTGGGAGTGAAGATTTGGTTTCACACTTATGTTTTGTGATATATCATGTCCATTTGTTTTGACATCAATCTTTGCATTATATCTTATGATAATGACTCTCATCGATGGTGTGAGAGACTTATGGCATATGTTGTCACCCATGCACTATGCTTGTATTAGATTCTTTAATGATATTACTTCACCAAATAAGCAAAATAACTATAAGATATCATAATTATATGAAAATATATTAGAAAAAGTGAATAATAGATAAACCATTTGACAAGGTAACCTCCCAAATGCTTTCAATAATAAATGAATACTCTTCTATGATCATAAACAACTACCCATATAATCTTATATATAGCCTACCTAGGCCATGGTTACTCCATATGCCGACTTACTAACCCAATAAAAGCATAGATAAATAAAATATACTATTAAAGAGGGATAAGTAATCCGTAAGTTGGATATTCATATCTCGATAGGTTAGGGTAATAACATCCCATTCCCATTTGAACAAACATTTTACTCAACTATGAACAACTATGGATGCCATTTCAGAAAATCTTCACCCTCTTATGTTTTATCCTGACTACTCAGGGTCTTTCACTTGATCAAATATTCCTTAATCTTTTTGGTTCTCAACCTCTTAGTATGTGTTTCTAGGATCTTCTCTAGTTCCAAAATGACTCATCCTTCTTCATATTTTTTTGGTAGCTCTATCTGGGATGAAAATTTCTCTCCAATGACCTTATTCAAGCAAAAAACATGAAGTATTAGGTGTATGTTAGATGAATGAGGTAAATTCATCTTGTAATCTACACTTCTAATGTTTTGTAGAACCTGATAAGGGCCATAATACTTATGAGCAAGTTTTTTATGATTTTTTTTCAATGACATCTGCTTATAACTCTACAAATATAAAAAGATCCAGTTACCCACATCAAAATGTTGTTCACTATGATGTTGATCTTCTTACTACTTCATCCTATTTTGTGCCAATGCTAAATTCTCTTTCAAACTAGACAAAACTTCTTGTTGATGATGAATGTGATCCTTCACATCTTGAACCATGGTTTTCACCCTTAAGTAAGTGATGGAAGGTTTATAGTAACCATATAGTGCTAGAAATGGGGACATTTTAGAAGAGGAATGTAAACATGTGTTATACCACCATTTTGTAAGTGATAATTATTTAACCCAATGTTCTTGCTTATCTGATACAAGACAATGGAGGTATGACTCTAAAAATTTACTGACCACATCTATTTTTCCATTAGATATGGGGTGGTAAGATGATCTATGAACTAGTTGAGTACACAAATAAGAAAATAGTTTAGTCCAAAAATTACGAGTGAAAATAGGATCATGATCACTTACAATTATTTTTGGGGTTCCATGTAATTTTACAACTAACTCAATAAAAATGGAACCTAATTTACTTGATGTAAATGGGTGTGAGAGGGCACAAAAATGGTAATATTTTGTATGTTTATTAAGAATTATGAAGATAACATTCTTACCTTCAGAACAAGGAAGCCCCATGATGAAATCCATGAAAACTTCCTCCCACCTTTGATTAGGAATTGCTAAAGGTTGTAACATACATGAGGTCTTAACTATCTCACCTTTGTTCTGTTGGCATATCAATCATTCTTCCACAAAATTTTGTATATCTCCCTTGGTTCCTTCCCAAACTACTTCTCACTTAATTATGTGATACGTTTTCAAGAACCTACAGTATTCCCCAATTGGAGATGGATGGAACTCTACAAGAATATTATGCTTAATCTCTAAATATTTTCAAAATTATAACATATCCTTATAGCATAGGGCATTACCTTTCCATTAAAATTTATTAGAGGCTACATAACCTTGATGGATATTCTAAATCAGAATTTGTGTATCCTTATCTTTCGCCTACTCTAACCTAGATACATCTATCCAATCTACCTGTAGCATGGATATTTCACAAAGTAATGCTTACGTGGATGTATTCCATATTTATAATGCATCTACTAATATATTATATTTACCTTTCTTGTATATGATTTAAAAATCATAACCCAACATTTTTGTTACCCACTTTTGTTTTTCTTTAGATGATAATCTTTCTCCAAAAAGGATTTGACACTATCATGATCTACTTTCACCTTAAATCTTTTACCCATTAGATAGGGCTTCCATTATTTTACTGCATGAAGAATATCCATCATGTCCTTCTTATAGAAAGGTTTTTGGAAATTCTTGCCTTTTAATTGATGACTCTTAAATACAATGGTTCTTATTTTTTGCATTAGTATTACTCCTAACCCTGATCTATAAGCATCACATTCAATAATGAATGTCTTTGAGAAGTCTATATTATCTAAAACTGGGGTGGTACACATAGCTACTTTCACTTTCTCAAAAATTTAATGGCTGAATTATTCCAGTGGAAGGCATCCTTCTTTATAAATGAATTGAGTGGAGTTGTTGTGCTACCTTAACCTTTCACAAATCTTTGGGAATAACCTATTAGTCCTAAGAACCCTTAGATATTTTTGAGAGTTTTGGGCATTGACAAATCCACCATAGCTTTGATATTTTGAGGATCAACTATGACACCTTCATGGGATTTAATGTGACCCAAGTACTCTACCTGCTATACTCTAAAACCACATTTATATGGATTCACATAAAGCTAATGTTGTTCCAGAACTATCAACACTTATTTCAAATGTTGCAAGTGTTCTTTCTATGTCTTACTATAAATCAATATGTCATCAAATAAAATCAACACAAAATTTCTTAAAAAGGGCCTAAAAATAGTGATTATCAAGATCTAAAAAGTAGATGGTCCATTTGTAAGACCAAAGGGCATTACCAAAAAATCATAATAGACCTCATGCATATTAAAAGAAGTTTTATGATCATCTTCATCCCTAATTCTAATTTTATGGTATCTCAAATGATGTTCTAATTTTGTGAAATAAACAAAACCATGCAACTCATCAATTATTGGAATATGAAACTTATCTTTGATGATGTACTTATTGAGCTCCATATAATCAGGTCACATCCACCATATGTCATACTTCTTATGCACAATGACCACTAGTGATGAATATGCACTTTGGTTGTGCTTGATGATTCCTACCTCTAACATCTCATATACCATATTTTTTATTTCTCTCTTTTGAACACACACACACACACACACACACACACACACACACACACACACACACACACACACACACACACACACACACACACACACACACGGTCCGATATTTGGTGGTTAACTCCTAGGAATTAGTTGAATGGAATTATCATGTTCTCTGTTTGGTGGTAGTCCTTTTGGTATGGACTCAAAAATAGATGGGTGGTCATAGAGAATAATTTATATACCAGAATGTGCAGATGATGTTATGGGTTAAAATTTTATAGAACATAATCATGATATAAATATTTTTGCCCTATTTTTAGCATTTTTTTATCTGATGTGAACAAGCCAATTATGGATATTTTGCTCATATTTCTCATAGTTTAATTTTCCCCCTTTAGATTGAATATTTTGTGGAGGTGCTTCTCAATTGTACCCAAGGTTATGATCCATTAGACTCCTAAAACAATGTCTGTACCACCCATGGGAATAATAAACATAGAATAATCTAGATTGTACTTGCCTATAGAAATCTTAATACTATGACATTTCCCTGAATAATTGACTATGCCACCATGTGTAATCATGACCTAAAATTCATGTGATGGGTAAGTGAAAAAATTAAATCAAGTGGCCAAATTATGGTTGATGAAATTATGGGTTCTCCTTGAGTCAATCAACATTTTCACTTTATGTTTCTTGAGGAAATCCTGCACCTTAAGTCCTTGAGGAGTGATAATACCTGAAAGTGCATGACAAGAAATTGTAGGTTTAAATCTTTAGGCACCTCTTCTATATTTTCCTCATCATCATTTGAGGCATCATCTCTTCATCATATTCATTGGATCCCTCAATTTCTAATAACTTTGTCTCACACATCTATGTCCTTTGTTCCACTTATTTTCATAATTGAAATAAAATCCTTTTGCATGTTTCTCTTAAATTTGTTTAGGGGTCAATCTGGTAGGTGAAAGAAATGATTGTATAAATATACCATGATCTCTAATGTGAGTGAATGGTTATTTATTTTTGGCTATGATTTTTTCCTCAGCCCTTTGTGCCATGATAATAGAATCAAAAACCATAAGTGGATTAAACATGTGTACCTCATGTTGAATGTAGTTATTGAGGCCTCCTAAGAATAGGTCATTTAGGTTCTCATCATAAATTTTATCCACACATAAGTATATGCTCCTAAAATTATGAATATAATCCTTGACAAATCTAGTTTATCATAATTTTTTTAGTTGGTTGAAGTAATTCTTTGTCACACTATTGTTATAGTGTAATTTTAGTTCCTCTATAAAAACTGACCAGGTGATACTGAGAGTCAAATTTTTATTTTGAGCACACAACCATTGATACAAATGAATTATTCAAGTTATAAATTGAAGGATGATATGGTAACATTTTTTCCACATGGGATATGATGTAGATTAAAAAAATTATCCATCTAGTTTATCCAATTGAGTGGATCCTTTTCATCACATTTACACATATCTACCTTTAGTAATAGGTTCTGTTGTGGAAATGTACTTGGATTTGTATTAGGTTGGTTGGGAGATCTACCTTGGTGGGGTTTTATAATACTGATAGCTGGCTGATTTGATTAATTATATTTTAAAGTCATCATGATATTTACAAAAATAGATTGTACAGATTTCATATCATATTGTATGCCTTGTATCTTAATTTGAATGCCTTACACATTGTAGTCAAGATGACTCACTTTGTGATCTATCTCAGAGAACCATGGTATAAACGATATAATACCTCCCCCTTCTAACTTTACATATTCCTTGTGATGATTTTTACTTGGAGTTTTGGCATCCTTTCCTTGGCCCCTAGATTGAGGTTCTACCATAGAAGGGAATAAATATGTCAACCCTAACTAACAATTTTAACCTGACTTTGACCAAAATATTTTGTACTTATGTCATCATCAAATAAAAAACTACAAAAATCATAACCCTATTAGATTTTTATAATATTTACAAAAATGTAAACAACTCTAAAAATTTCCTTGAATTTTTCACTATAGATTGAATTAATGATATAGCCTAAAAATATGATGAATTTTTTTCAATTGATCTAAAATTTTAAAGGAAGATTCCTTGAATAAATTTTCCCTTCCAATAAAAAAACATAAATTCACAATTGTTTGAGAGACATAGCCAAATTAAAAGATCTAGGGTTTTTTAACCTAATTATGGCCCAAATTGATGATTTGATTCCACTTATAATGAAAAATTATACTATAATCCCAAATTATTGGTGAATCATCCCACCATGATATTAACAATCCACCATGTTTTTGACAATCCCATCCTTAGGATGGGTGTGCACCCCCATGTGCATGTGGGAGCATCATACAAACACTACCATAGCAATTTTACCACTTGAGACCTGAGACTTGAACATGGGTGGGCACTTTGATACCACTTGTAATGATATTACTTTACCAAATAAGTAAGATAACATCAAGGTATCACAATAATATGGAAATATAATATAAAATATCAATAATAGATAAGCCATTTCAAGGGGGAAACATCCCAAATGCTTTCAATAATAAATTAATTCTCTAATATGATGATAAACAACTACCCACAACCTCCCATATATAGTCTACCTAGGCCATGTTTCACTACTCAGGGTCTTCCACTTATTATAAATGGGTGTGAGAGGGCACAAAAATGGGCATATTTTATAATCCTATCCATAATTACCAAGATAAAATTCATACCTCTAGAACAAGGTAACCCCAAAATGAAATCCATGAAAACCTTATCCCACCTTTGACTAGGAATTGCCAAAGGTTGTAACATACTTGGGGTCTTAAATATCTTACCTTTGTTCTATTCACATATCAAGAATTATACCACAAAATTGTGTACATCTCCCTTGAGACCTTCCCAAAATACTTATCACTTAATTATATGATAATTTTTCAATAATCCATAGTATCCACCAATTGGATATGCATACAACTCTACAAGAATCTTATGCTTCAACTCTAAGTATTTGTAATAATATAACCTATCCTTAATAGGGCATTACCATTCCATTCAAATTTCTCAGAGTCTATATAACCTTGATGGATATTCTAAATCATAACCTATGTATCCTTGTCTTTTCCCCACTCTAACCTAATTACATCTACCTAATCTACTTGTAATATGGACACTACATAAATTAATGCTTCTGGGGATGTATCCCACCTAGATAGTGCATATGCTACTACATTATCTTTTCTCTTGTATATGATTTCAAAATCATAACCCAATAATTTTTTTACCCACTTTTATTGTTCATCATATGATAATATTTTCTCCAAAAATTATTTGAGATTATCATGATCTATTTTCACCTTAAAATGTCTACCCATTAGATAGGCATTCCATTATATTATTGTATGAATAATAGCCATTATTTCTTTCTCATATTTTTTTGTAGATTCTTACCTTTTAATTGAAGACTTAAAAATACAATGGGTATTCATTATTGCATTGGTATTTCTCCCAACCCTGATCTACAAGCATCACATTAAATAATAAATGTCTTTGAGAAGTCTAGAGTAGTCCAAACTATGGTGGTGCACATGGTTTCTTTCAGTTGCTCAAATGTGTTAGTGGCTAAATTATTCTAGTGGAAGGCATCCTTATTTAGAAATGTAGTGAGTCGAGCTATTATACTTCCATAACCTTTCATAAATATTTGGTATTAACCTACTAGTATTATGAAGCTTAGAGGTTTCTAAGTGTTTTGGGCATTGACTGATCCACTATAGCTTTGATCTTATGAGGATCAACTTTGACAACTTCATGGGGTAAAATGTGACCCAAGTAATCTACCTCATGTACTCCAAAAACACATTTGGATGGCTTCAAATAAATTATATGTTGTTCCAAAACTATCAACATATGTTTCACATGTTTCAAGTGTCCTTCCCATGTCTTACTATAAATAGATATGTAGTCAAAGAAAACCAATACAAAATTCCTTAAAAAGGCCTAAAAATAGTATTCATCCAGCTCTCAAAAGTAAATGGTGAATTTGTAAGACCAAAGGGCATTACCAAAAATCATAATTTCCCTCATGAGTTCTAAAATCAATTTTAAGAACATCTTTGTTGATGATTCTAATTTGATGGTACCCTGAACGAAGATCCTATTTCATAAAATAAACAACACCATGAAACTCATCAAGTAAATCATCAATTACTAGAATAGTAAACTTATCTTTAATGGTGTACTTATTGACTTTCATATAATTTGAGCATATTCACCATGTGTAATCCTTATTACACACCATAACCACTAGTGATAAATATACACTCTAGCTATGCTTAATGATTCCTACCTCTACCATCTCATTGACCATATTTTAAATTTCATTTTTTTTACATATGGTTATTTATATGGTCTGATATTTTGTGGTTAACTCCCTAAAAGTAGTTGAATGGAATTATCATGTTCGCATTTTGGTAGTAGTCTTGTTGGCATGGCCTCAAAAATAGATAAGTGGTCATCAAGAATCATCTATATATCAAGATGTGGAGATGATGTTATGCGTTGAAATTTTATGGATTATAATCATGTTATAAATACTTTCCAGCCCCCATTTTATCATTTTTTTCATTTGATGTGAACTAACCAATTGTGGAGATTTTGCTTTTAATCCTCGTAGTTCAATTTTTCTACCTTCAGAATGAAAGTACAGGAATAATTTTTGGAAGTTTGTATCAATTATACCTAAGGTTGTGATCCATTGGAATCAAAAAATAATGTCTTCACCACCCATAATAATAGCAAACATAGGAGAACCTAGATTTCCTTGAATACTATGTCATTTCCCTAAATAATTGACTATGCTGCCATCTGAAATCAAGACCTAAAATTTTGGTGTTGGGTAAATGAAATAATTCAATCATGTGACCAACTTATGGTTGATGACATGATGTGTTTTCCATTAGTTAATCAACAGTTTCACCTTTTAGTCCTTGAGGAAACCCACCACCTAAAGTGTTTGAAAAGTGATAATAACCGAAAGTGCATGGCAAGAGATTTTAGGTTTAGAATCCTTAAGTACCCCTTCTATCTCTTCCTCATTATTATTGGAGGCATCATCTTATTCATCATATTTTTTGGATCCCCCAATATATAATAACTTATTCTCAGCACATCTATGTACTTCTATCCACTTGATTTCAGAACTGAAACATAATCCTTTGACATGTTTCTCTTCAATTTATTGAGGGGTTAATATGTTTGGTGCATGAAATGACGGTTTCAATATGCTATGATCTCTAATGCGAGTGAATGGATTCTTCTTGTTGTCTATGAATTTTTCCTCAGCACTTTGTGCCATGATAATAGAATCAAAAACCTTAAGTGGATTAAACATGTGTACCTCATGTTAAATGTGGTCCTTGAGGCCTCCTAAAAATAGGTCATTCAGGTTCTCATCATAAATTATCTCCATACATAAAGATAGGTTCTAAAAATTATGAATATAATCCTTGAGTGAACTAGTATGCCATAATTTTTTCATTTAGTTGAAGTAATTTTGTATCACACTATTGCTATAGTTTATTTGTATCTCCTCTGTAAAATCTAAAAAGGTGACACTAAGAGTCATATTTTTCTTCTGAGAACACAACCATTGATACCAAATGAACTATTTAGATTTTAGATACAAGGATGCTATGGTAACCTTTTATCCACATGGGATCTAGTACATATTAATAAAAAATTCTAGTTGGTTGATCTAATTGAGTAGATATTTTCCATCAAATTTATGCATATCTACCTTTGGTATCAAGTTCCATTATGGCAAGGTACTTGGATTTGGATTAGGTTTGTTAGGAGATCCACCTTGGTGGGGTTGTTTAAGATTGATATCTATTTGATTTTACTGATCAATTTATAAATCCATCATGATATTTTTCCAAACTATATTGTTTATATTTCATATCAAATTATGTGCCTTTTATCTCACTTTGAACGCCATGTACATTGTTGTCATGTTGGCCCACTTTGTAATATATCTCAGAGAATCATGGTATAGAAGATCCAATAGCTCCCCCTTATGATTCCATTTCTTCTTTGTGAGTAATTTTACTTTGATTTTGGTACCCTTTCCTTGGCCCCTGGTTTACGGTATTGCAATAAAAAGGCTCTACAATGTTGGCCCTGATTGACACTTTTGACCTAAATTTGATAGAGAGATTTTGTATTCAAATAAGAAACTAAAAAAAATATACCCAAGCTATATTTTTCTAAGATTTCCAAAAATATGAATAACTTTGAAAAATTCCTTGAATTGTTCATTATAGATCAAATTTTTGATAACCCTAAAATGGTGATAACTTTTGAAAAACATATCCAATTATGCTGAAATTTCAACGAAAGCTTCCTTTAAGGATTTCACCACTATTTCCAAGATATTTCCAAATTAGAAAATCTATAGTTTTTTACCTGATAATGGCCTAAATTGATGCTATGATACCACTTGTGATAATATTACTTCACCAAATAAGTATAATAATAGAAATATAGTAGAAAATATGAATAATAGATAAGCACCTTGAATGGGTCAACCTCTCAAATGTTTGCTATAAGAAATTAATACTCAAATATGATGATACACAATGACCCAAAACCTCCTATATATAGTCTACCTAGGCCATGGTTACTCCATAGGATGACCTACTAATAAAATGAAAGGATATAAAAATATGATATAACATCAAAGAGGGATAAGTAAGCCACACGTTAACTATTTCACTAACACCTTGAGGGATTGGTGTAACAAATTATTACATCTAGTATTAGAGCCTCCATCTAGGTTCAAGTCATGGAGTGGGTGGCTATGCCAACATGACAAGGGTCATCTGGGGCTTGTACATGTGAGAGATACTAGTGTATGGGTGAAAATACAACCCAGAGATTGGGCTTTAGAAGTATGGTGGGATGTTATGAACCTAATTTATAGATTTCACTAATGCATGTGATCATAGGTAATGATAATCAATAATTTACCCATAAATGATTGATAAATTTAAAAATACAAGCCAATTTGGATATCATTATTAAGTGATATATGTCTTTAAATAATGTCAAGACATGATAAATTATTATATTATGTTTTGGGTTGATTATTATTTATTAAACTTGAATATTTACATTCATACTAATCTCATATGAGGAATCATACATCTTTTAATGAAATATATTTTTGGTCTCCAAATTATATTCTTGGTTTATGACTTGGTTTGGTGATATGGTTCATGCATGGAACATGTGGACCTTTGTTATGATATTAGCTTTAGGATGTAATAAATATGCTCAAATCAATATAACCTTATCATTTATGGATCAAGATCCTATGATAATATATACTAACCTAAGATATGGGTAATATTTATCATCAAGATAATTTTTGTCTATAGTTATTAAACATACCATAGTATTAAAATTGGAATTCGTATATCATCATATACCACATAATAGTTATTAGATGCATGGTTAATTATTCTATCTTCTAAAACTCTCTCTACTATGCCAACTATTTGTTTCAATTACCTTCAAGGAAGGGTAGAGCAACTATCAATGGATGATAAGATTGTGGGGGATACAAAAGGTTTTATGGTTGGAGGAAAATCCTTCCAATGACATTCCAAATATTTAGGTACATATTTGAATGTACAAAAACCAAAATGGTCAATGGAGATCTAATGTATTTTCCTCACGTGGGCTTTTTCATTTACTATTATAATTTTCAAATTATTGTATTGTTATATGCACGTATGAAATAATGTAATTGTAATGATGTTTTAGATAATCTGATTTATTATTCCATTATTAGTATATTATATTTTTTATGTTATTATAAGATGGAATTATTGGATCTAACAAAGAAAAATGTTGAATTTATTACATAAATATTATTATTTTTTGTAATGAAAAAAATGCATGTTTTAACTTCTTGGATATGAACATAAACGTAAATCATGAAGTGATATTTTGTTATGAAAATCATATGGAGGAATATAAAAATATCAACTAATTATTACTTTGTTCTGACTAAAAGGTGCAAAGATGTAATTAATTACAAAATTATTGGGTCAAAATGAATAATTAATTTCATAAACAATCATTAGTTTCTTATATGGTAGTATTATGATGATCCTCATACTTACTCTTGATATAGCTTTCATGTTTGATAAAAAGACTAGAGAAACTTGTGTGAGTAATTTAATGAAGTACCAATTATAAGACTTTTGAATAATAATGGGATTTAAAAACAAATTTGGCACCTGACTAGAGGGTTATTACATTATGTTTTCCAAACTACATGTTCAACATTCAGCGTAATTTTCTCATTTACATTTCTATGATACATATTGTTAGGAAAACATATTTTCAAATATAATATAATGGAATTAAAACCTTGAAATATCTTAGAGTAAATTAATAATTGATGTGTGATGAAACATACTGAGAACCAAACTTAAACTATACCCCTTGGTCATTTCAGAAATTATCAAATCAATGAGCTTATATTTAAGTTCATAGGTTTGGCTTGTGGATTGCCATAGAGATTGTTTAACATGATATTTAGATGTATTGATAATCATGATGAAGGATATGGTATTTGGGAGATGCAATGGTTGAATAATAATAGACATATGCTATTATTGGATCATTCATCATGTGTCGTGATTGAGAATGATTGTTGATCTTAGGAATTTTTATTTAATAAATACCAAAAGGATTATTGTATATATTTGGAAAATATAGTTAAAAGTGTGAGTGATATATTAGATCATATAGGTTGTGTGGGATGTCTATGAGCTATGTTAACCCACACACATTTTTTAGAGATTAGTAGGCTAGGTAGACTTAAGGTGTGAGTGGTGAGATATGAATATGAGTACTATGTGATGTGAGAAATCTATGTTATTCACACTATAAATTAAGAGATATTGAGCATAGATATGATGGTAACTTGTTGAATCTAGTCTTATGGCCATAAACATGTATAATTGGGATTGTTTTCTATGCTGGAAATGTATCATTTCAGTTCCTATTCATTATCATACTTGTCAAGATCTATATGGATTAGTGACAATATTATCCAATTCAAACAATCTATTTGCAGATTATTTGACACCTTTATAGTGAAAGGGATACCATTCTCCATGTATAAGAGATGTACAATGAATCTATGATATTTTGTGAGAACTCTCCCTAGCCACTTTTTAGCTTTATTGATGATCTCCTTTTTTATCGATACTCATAGCAACAAGAAATCTTGTTGATCATGTGTATCTTATATAAATAAATTTTATAATAAATAAAAATAAAATCAATTATTACAAAGGTGGACAAGAATTTTAGTTATTTAAACTATAAAGTGAGATTTTTAACTTAATGATAAATTTAAATTTAGTTATTTTATATTGATAGGAAGTCAAATGGGAAGGGTACACCTAGTTTCTAAAAACTTGTGCTCCAAGTGTACTGCTTGATCAAGAATACAATTGGAAAATTTTGAGGTGTTACACTTTATGGTCCTACATATATTTAGGGTGCTTTAGATGACAAATTTAAACATGGAATAAGCAATTTATGTTTTCTATTTGAAATCAATAGTGGAAGAATACACATGCTTTAATTGGTAGACTAACTTTTAAAATGGAAAATGTATTAAATGTTTTTCTCTAGGTATACTTATGTGATTGAAATTATTCTAGGGTACAATTGTAGACACCTAATATTTTTATGTGGTAATTATTAGTTGTAGAATTACACTATTATATGGTACTTGTGCATTTTTATATTTGTGTTAGTTTATTTAACTACTTATGCACCCATATGTAGTGTTAATATACACTTATAATATTTTATGAAATATATTTCAAGGAAAAGTATAAATTGGTGTACATTAATCCACTTACTATTTAATAGAAAGATTATGCATTAAGTATATATTTAATTGAGTTCCAGTAATAATATTAATGTATTATCTTAAGGGCACTTGTTATACAAGCCTTATTTAAAGAAGACGTATAATATAATTAATCTACTCTCGAACACTAACCATAACCTCTTTGTTATCTACGTAAGATCATAGAGGGATAATGGGTAAGGTATGTTTATTACGAACTTAACATATAGTATGTCTAGGGATATGTGTGGTCAACTTGTTGCTTACATACCATTCATATTATGTTATTGAATTTATCTATGTTCATAGTATGGTAAGCCTATGGAATAACCATGGCTAAGTAGAGTATATATTGGAGGTAGTTTCTAGTATTTTATCATCATATTATGAATTATGCTCATAGTGCATTATTGTGGAGGTTTCCTTATTTTTGGTGTGAGAATGGTTATTTACCTATCTAGTTCCACTATTATGTGTGAACATGGTTGTTTCCCTAATAGGTTCCACTATTGGGTTATATTCACACTCAATCATGTTAATTTTACTTTGGGATTTTTTACTATTGTCTCACTTCATATGATTTTTACACTTATCCTATGAATGGTATGCGAGTGGTATATTTTAAAAATACTACCTTTGTAACCTCATTTGGGTAATTAATTCATGAAATTTCCTTTTTATTTCACATAAAGTTTGTATCTTTGATAAGAAAATGATTTATTCTTATCAAGTTTGATCTTTAGATCAAGATTAATTCCATTAACCATTATAATCTTGTTAGGTTATCTTATCTATATCTGACATAGTGAGATAACAAGTTGCATGTCAATGGGTAGCTACTTATGAGATAGAAATTTATTATTATTATTATTATTATTATTATTATTATTATTATTATTATTATTATTATTATTATTATCATTATACACACATGTGCGCACACACGCACACACACACTGAGTATGTTTTTTTTCTTTCATCATTTCTATGATGATTTAGAGAATTAAAAAGGTAGAAAATAATTATCAAAATTTAGGATGGTTCCTCCTTGATTGTATTTTCATAGATAAATTTTGGTGATTTAAGGATCTCCTTTATGTCTAGCATATTAGGAATAGTAAAAACCACATGATCATTCAACTCATTTATATATTAGAGGCTAGATCTAGAGTATTGTTTCTAAGAAAATTGCATCATCATTATGAGAGAAGTGTTAATAAAAGTACTTCTACAATGACATTTTTATGAACAAACTCCAATGATCACCATGTATGCATCATTTCTTCATGGTGTATGATTTTTAATATGAATATATGGTATCTAAATCATCAAAATCAAACTTGGTACATGTTTTCATTGTATTTACAATTATTTTTATGTAAAAATATTATTTTTTGCAATAATGTTTAAAAAAACCTAGTTTCTCTCTTGCAATCAAGCCTAAATATATATTATGTTTTTTAAATTTTGTTTGAACATATTTATTTTACATCAAATTACAACAATTTCTATGTTTTGAATATGCTCTAACAGATCTAGTTTTTATACCAATATTATTTTAACTATTTTAATCTTTTCTTTTGCAAGAAAATAAATGAAATTTCCATATAACTGATTTTTAATTATTTATTTGAAAAAGATCAAGGACACACACACACACACACACACACACACACACACACACACACACACACACACACACACACACACACACACACACACACACACACACACACACACACACACACACACACACACACACACACACACAAAACACACACACACACACACACACAGAGTACACAAAAAAGTAGAAAAAAATAAAAAAATTACTTTAAGTCTCATGACTTTTGTTCATAGGCTATGGCTTGATCCCATGGTGACACCTTGGTGGTTGCCATAACCCCTACCAAATATGGAAGCCTTAAGAGGTGTAGTAACCAACCCACTGAGAGCACAACACCTTGGGTGGTTGTAATCCTCCAAGGTCGAGGCCATTTGGGTGAGCCTCCTCTACACATTTTTTTATGTTTTGAACTATATAAAACACACACAAAATGACCATCATCAATGCAATTTGGTTAAAACAATGTGACATTTTTTATTATTTTTTCTCTTAACCTTCCAAAAAAAACTATTATTATACTTGGTCAAAATTAGTTTGTTTAACCACCAGAAGACAAATATGGCTCTTAGTCAAATATTCTTGATAAACTTGGTAATAACTAAATTTTGGGAAAGTTTCTCTAGCCCTAGCTATTGTGTGAAATAACCTAGTTTATTTGGTATTATTATACATTTGGTGGACCTCTAAAATTTCTATCAGTTTCACTAAAATTGGTAGCACCATTATTGACCAACTAGACTCCCGTTTCATTGCAAGTTATGACTTTGAAATTCAATTTCACTAGTGAATATCATGGCTCTCTATCTCCAATTCATATGATTTTTTTTATATTGACTATTTTTACACAGTCTAATTGGTGGTACAGTAATTTATAGTTGTTTTGCAATATTTTTCAACAATTTTCAATTTATCACATGAATTTCAGTGGTTTTATTCCTTTTGGACCATCCAAGGCTTCATTTGGGATTATCTAAAATCCGTTTTTAGTATAATTTTCTTGAAGTACATGATTTTTCATGTACGTTTTAGTGGTGCTATCATATTTTATCATTATCTTCAATAATTTTAATTTCCACAACATTATCTTATTGTATAAATTATTACAAATTGTAATCCAAACCACTTTATTATTTTTTCAAGTCGACATTATAACTACACTACATATAAAATGAAAAAATCATATTTTATTTTAGCAGGTTCTTCATTGATTCATTTTGGGAGGGTTGTGTTATGAGACCATGTTTAAGTATTTGTCTTCTCTTTTGTGCACTTGAATTTTTATGAGTAATCCCACATTTCATATATTAATTCCATATAACTACATATAATATAAATCACATGCATGTAGTGCATTAATGGATAAAGGATACACTCACTACATTGAGGAAACATTTTCACAACCCATAGATGCTAAAGGCAAGACAATGCGGCTAATTAAAATCATTAAAATACTTGGATATCTGTACACATTTATTTATCTTGACCTTCTTTTTCACATTGATCAATGTAAAACACCTAAGGAACATTGGGAAATACTTAAGAATTTTTATGGTCAAACTGATGAGGTAAGGGGGTATCATTTTGATAATGAGATCAATAATCTAGATCTATATATCGTTTTGACAACATCCAAGGTTAATTAAATTTAATTAACATATAGACAACTAAATTAATGTGCTATTCAAAATAAGGATGCATAATTATTCTTTAATGTTCTAATAAAACTATATTATGAATACAGAGCGTTTCTTTCCCACTTTCAAACTCATCAAATGACTATGGGAAAGGCCTAGACTATTCCTTCATTTGAGTTACTTTTTATAAATGTTAATGCTTGAAAAAGCCAAGTTGATAACTATGGGAGTTCTCAAGCCATCAAAGTCACAATCCTTGGTGATAGGAGATACTCAATGCATACTGTTGGGTGAATATTTTGTCAACCAGCTAACTGGTGAGCAAAATAGTTCCTATCACCACAGCATAGGGAGATTGGTCATCCTGGTGTGAAGCTTTACTACATCAACAGGGGAAAAATATCTCCTCTCATCAAGGGGAGGTTCCCTATTAAATATATGGAGGATATATACTATATATATAAGCAGAAAGTAAGACATAGGAGTTAGATAAGCCATCCATATCTCTTTTTTCAAAGATGATGTTAACAAACAGAGGAGAAATATTGGGTGATTGGTGAAGGTACTTCTCTTCTTTCATAAGTAACATTCAGCCAAGAGCCAAATCCCTTCCTGGATAGTAGAAATCCTGGTGAAGGAATAGAAGGCACTTCTCTTCTTTCAAAAATGCTTGTTCTTGCAGGCAACAAGAATCTTTCTGGTAACCAAAAGTTTAGAGTAACCAGCAATCTAAGATGTAGCACAAAGTCTCCACCTTGACTACCCAAGAGTGAGATATGAAGAACAATGGGGGCACAAATTCATCCCAAGGTCCTTTACACAGAAACATAAAATAGAAACACACACTGAAAATAATTATGTCAGCACAAAGTCTGAAAGTAACTGGTTTCAGGACACCTTCCTTATCACCTACACTAACTCTACTTGTTAAATTAAATAAACAAGAACATATTCAGAAGACAGACATAAGAACAATCTCCTAAAATGATACAAGTTATACAACACAAAGTCTGTGAATCACTTGCTTTCTCATTAAGATAAAATAATATGAAATACAATTTGAGCTCAAAGTCTCAGTATTCACCTTTCAATTTGGGCAAAGGTTTGCTTCTTTTGTCAAAAATATCTCCCTCAAATTATACAAAATATTACAATACATAGAGGCAAAGAGAGGCTTGGCACTTTTTCCCATGGAGTGACCCATTCGACACATTAATGCCTTGGATGCATTCTTGGTTCTGTCAGGAAGGGTGGCTACCTTAACTATGGTGTGTTGGTTCATCTCCTTTGTCTACTCCTTACCCTGAATCACTCATTCCATCACCTGCTAGCTATGCAATTGTCTATTTTGTCTTTATCTCAAAGGGGACAAATAGATGGCACTTTCAATGTTTGCAAACCTCAAATATCTACCCGACGAACTACTTCACCTAATGGAAATAACTCCTACTGAGTTTTCCTCTTTGTCTCTTCCTTCTCTTGGCCCTAGCCTTAGGCTCTTTGAATACATTTGGGTTCACATTTTAAGTCCGTAAAAATCAAAAGACACTTTATTGCAGTTAATTTGGCATTCATAGGTCTTTCCTCTATTGAAGGTTAATGGCTAGCTAGTCATCCTAAATTTGACATTCATGGGCCCATCATTCTACTATGACGTGGGTGAGGACACATGGAAAATTCGATGGCTTACAAATAAACTTATCAGAATAAGCTTAGAAACGGTTAGAGGCTCAAGGGGCACGAATGCACACACGTAGCAACTTTCACTATGCAGGGATGGGAGACATGACGAGTTCCATGATTTAAAGCTTCATTTGAAACTATGTCTCGGTATGCAACACTTGGTAGCTTCCATTTTGCTTTGATGCTTCAACCCTTATTCGAAGGGAACATGCCCTCTAGGGTCTTGAAAAGGATTCATTTCATGTGTTGAGTGTCCCCCTGCAAGGGCATCTTCCAAGTGGCCTTCAGGATTCAATTTCTTCGGAGGGTTATTGGCCCCTTTATTTCCTTTATAAAAAATGTCTGAAGGAATTCCTTGAAACAATTTGTCCAAAGGAATTCTTTCCTTTGTTGTATGTGTGTCTCTATATTTGAAAGGGCTCTATCTTTTAACACGTGGCACCTTCTACTGCTTTTAACTAGAGACACGTGGCATCTTCTGCCATTGACACTGGGCACTTTTTCCTCTTAGTATTTAGCAATGCCATAGACATGTTTGGGGCTCAATTGGGCTCTCACAGATGATGACACTTATCAGCGTCCACTGAGCTCTATCAGGGGCACGATCCACTGCTCTTAGAAAATCATAGCAAAGCCTCCCACAGTTGCCACTTGGTAGTATCCACCTTCAAAAAGGGACACATGGAAACTTCTACCACTTTCCCAAAAACAAAGCATAATGGGGCTCAGCCGATGACATGTGGTAGCATTCAATTGACTTTTCTTTGCACGCGCTTCTTTCCTTAATTGAGGTAGCCTTTGAACCTTTAAACCCTACACATTGAACTGATTGAACATTGAACCCATTGAACTGATGAACAAAAAATGGTTTAAGGTTCAACGTTTCAATGGTTCAATCCTTTGAGACTTGTTAAGTGCTCAGGGCCATGAAACCTTTGAAATGTTTGAACTTTGAACTTTGTCAGGTGCGCTCAACTCCTGTCGATGATGTTGAACCTTGAACCCATTGAACCCTTGAATGTTTTGTACCTGCTAATCCCTTTACTAAAAAATCTTGAAAAATGAGGAATTTAAAAGCTCATAAAAAAATTTTGTAAAGGGAAGGGACAATTTTGGTCTTGCAAGGCCAAAATAGTTCATATGTTGTCCCAAAAATGAGTAGTCATTTTTTGGGGACAACAATTGGCTCTTGTTGGGGAACAACCTTCAGTTGAAAACTTGAAACACAACTAAGGGTAGTAGAAACTAGAATCTCCAGTGCCTCTCAGTGTGTCATTGGGCTACGGAGTCGTGCTACCCAAAAAGAAAGGCCCAAAAAATAAATGAAAATGAAAAGAATAAAATAGAAAGAAAAGACTATACAAACATACATATGTACAGGGGAAGTCATCTGATACTTCAAGAGTTGAAGTGCTTCAGATGTTTCCCATTATTAGGTAGAGAAACGAGAGTGCCATCTTGGTACTTCAACAGGAAACTATTTTCACCATTGACCTGATGAATAGTAAAAGGGCCCCTCCACAGGGAATCAAACTTTCCATGCATCCCCTTTGGTTCTCTTCTCTTATCCCACAGCAGGACTTGATCTCCAATCTGGAAATCATGGTTCTCTACTTTTTGGTGGAAGATCTTCTTTACCAGACCTTGACGGGTGGCAATTCAGTCCACCAGTATGGTTCTCTACTCATTTAGCTCAGCAAGGCACATGATCGTCTTATCAAGTGAGCTCTCATACGTTTGATCTTCAATCACCTTAGCCAATTTCAATGTTGGCAATTCCAAGGTGATTGGTATCTCAACATTGACACCATAAAGAATTTGGAAGGGAGACATACCAATTGCCCTCTCAGGAGTAATTGTGTCTGCCCATAGAGCATCAACTAATGCTCTATGCCACGTCCTTTGGTTGTCATCCACTAGATTCTTGATGATAGTCACCAGGTTCTTATTGCTTGATTTAGCTTATCCATTCCCTTGTGGAAAGTAATCAGAAGAGTGGGAGAGTATAATTCCATAGTAGAAGCAGAATTGAGTAATCTCTTGGTAAGTGAAACAGGTTGCATTGTCAGTGACAATTTTGATTGGGACCCCAAACCTAGACATGATATTTTCTTTGAAGAAATTGCATACTACTTCTGAAGTAGCATGTTTGGTTGGAACAGCTTCCACCCATTTGGTGAAGTAGTCTATTTTTGTAAGGACATAATCATGTCCAACACTTGATGATGGGTTTATCGCACCAATAAAGTCAATTCCCCATTGATGGAATGGCTCCTTTATGACCACAGGCTTGAGAGGCAAGGCAACTAACTTGGGTCTCCCTACAAAATACTAGCATAGCTCACACTCCCTAACCCACTTGCATGCATCTTGAAAGAGAGTTGGCTAGTAGTACCTGGCCCAAAAGATCTTATGAGTAGTCATAGAAGCAAAAAAAAATGTTCTCCATAGGCTAAATTATGGAAGGACTTCAGAAGTCAGCTTTGCTGCTCCTTGTCCACATAGCGAAGGAACGTTCCATCAAGGATCCTCTTGTATAGCCCATTGTTCCAGAGGACAAATTTAGTGGATTTCAACTTGATGGTCCTCCTTTCTTTATAAGATAGGTGTGCAGGACATTCACCATAAGTAATAAAATGAGCAATACCTATATACCACTCATTTATGGTGGAGACAAAGAGGACTGCTAGTGTGTCTTCCACCTCTGATTATTCATGCTTTGTTCCTCTTGGCTTGTTATCAGCAATCATTTGGCATAGCCCCTTCCCACACACTAGCTTTATTGGCTTGATGACCAGATTAAACTCCTGGATCTTTGCAACCTAGTTTCCTCTTTTCATCCCAAACTCCTACTGAGTTAGTATGGATTTGATTGTGGTGTCAGGAACCAAGGTAGTAGTGTGTGAGTTCAAGATGTAGAAGCAGAAGTGCTTCACTGCCTTCACCACTGCATAATCATACTTCTCCATGTTTGAGTACTTCAGCTCATGAGCTTTGATAGCACAACTCATGAAGGAAATGGGGGAATCCATACCTTCATTATTATTTTGAATCAAAATTGATGAAAGCAAATGTTCTAAAGCATAGTTTTAAATGGTGAACTCTTTGTTATAGTCTGGACAAGCCAGAGTTAGAGCATGGGCAATGGAAGTCTTGATATCCTCAAATGCCGACCAGCCTTCTCTAGTCCAGCTGAAGGTGGCCTTTCCCTTCATCATGTTTATAATGTGCCTAGTCTTCTCAGCAAACTCAGGGATGAACCTCCGTAAGAAATTCACCTTTCCAAAAAAAGAGTGAACAAAAGTCTTACTTGTGGGCAAGGAAAGTTCTTGGATAGACTTGACTCTATTCGAGTCAATATTTATGCCTCTTTTGGACATGATGTGCCTAAGAAGTTTCTCCTCTGTTACTCAAAAAATTAACTTCTTAGGGTTTAAAAAAATGCCATTTTTGCAGCAACATTCCAGCACTTTTTACAAATGGCTCACATGATTTGGGTGATGCTTAGAGAAGACAGTCAAGTCATCAAGATAAAATACAATGAACTTACCCATCTCATACTTAAAGACAAGGTCCATTGCTTGTTGGAAGGTTATGCCACCATTTATCAAGCCAAAAGGCATTCTTCTATATGTAAATGTGCCCTAGGGTGTGGTGAAAGCAGTCTTATGCTGGTCTGCTTCACCAACCTCATCCTAATTATATCCTGAGAAGCCATCTTACATTGATAACATCTCCAAGCCCATCACTATCTACAACACTTGATCCATGATTGGCAAAGGATAATTATCCTTCAAGGATACCTGATTCAAATTTCTAAAATCCACACAAAGTTGAATTTCACCATTCTTCTTCCTCACAGACACTATATTGGAAATCCATGTGGAATAATGGATTGGGAAGATTATCTTGGCATTTAGCATCTTTTGTATCTTAGATAAAATAGTACCTAATATTTTTGGATTATAATGCCTAAACTTTTGTCGATAAGGCATTGAATCAGCGTTGAGAGGAATGTCATGTCAAATTTCATCAGGCTAGAGTGATTTTAGGTCATCATAAGAGTATGATAGGACATCCATGTATTTGTTGAGCAAAGTGGTGAACTTGAAATGCTCTTCAGGAGTAAAACATTTCCCAATGTTCACCATCTTGGAGTTTTCCTTGGTTCCTAGATTTACTTGATCAAACTCCTGAGAGGAGCTTGAATTTGTTTGTTGTTGTTTGATAAATCTATCATGCTTATCAAACAACTTCTCAAGGGAAACTAGCACTTTGGGAATATTATTCCCTTTTATTTGGAAGAACTCCTCACCTGTGCTTGAACTTGATTCAGGGGTCGGTTCAGGCTTTTGAGGATCACTGCCTTTAAAATGCAGTCGTTCAAAGCTGTCCTTTTGCTCCAAGAAGGTAATGATTTGATTGTCATTATTGAATACCTACCAATGACTGCCATTATTAGGTATACTTGGCCAAAAGTCTAGATCAATGGTGTACCTGTCTCCTTTGAAGTCTGGGTGGGGGATCAAGAGGGTAGTTGAAACAGCTAGTGCATCGGCCCATTCATTGAATTCTCTGGGGACTGTAGAGATGCTGAAAGCATCAAAGTTTTCAATTTGGTCCCAAACTAGATTATAGTATTGGCACAATCTTTCATTCTTGGTTTGATACAGGTTCCTCACCATACAAACCACCAATTCAACATCTCCTTTAGCATGAAGGAGTTTGATGCCCTTGTCCCTAGCAGCTTTCAATCCAAGCAACATAGATTCATACTTAGCTATGTTATTAGTGTTGCTGAACTGTAACTTATAGGACAAAGGAATAATATCTCCTTGAGGGGATATCAATACAACTCTGGCTCCTAAACTAGTGGAGGAGCAGCTGCCATCAAATTTAAGAATCCATAACTCATTTTATACTAATTTCCCCTTGGATTTTTCTTCATTTAGAGGTGGAGATACTTCCACACTTGCCTCGTGCTCAACCAATTCCTCTACTATTCCACCTAAATGCATCTCCAGGTTGTCACCTACAATAGCTTCATCAGCTACCTCATGAACTTCATCCATGGATAGAAAGTATTTGCCCATCCCTGAAGACTCAAACAAAATTTGAGCTTCAGGTGTTGAGGTCTGGGTAACTACGTATTTCACTTCCTTTTCAGGGAGCAGCCTCTTCATATCACCTTTGACTAGAATCCTCACTTATGACAAATCCATGCTAAATTCAACACCAACATCCCTGTAGAAATTCTTCTTGAGAAAGATGCCATATGATGCTAGGATGTCTGCTACCAAGACAGTCATCTTGATTCTTTTGTCTGGAAAGGTAGCAAATGCAAATTGGGCATCTTTGATTTGCCCCAACAGTGGTACTTTTTTGTTCTCCATGGAGAAGCATCTGCCAAATGTCTTCGTCAATGTGAGATCAAGGGATTCAGCTACCTTAGCAGGCATGACATTGTCTAAAGCTCTAGAGTCAATGATGCAATTATTCAACTGCCGTCCATTTATTAGCAATGAGACATAGAAAGCTTCAGTCTTACTAGGAGTAGCAGGAGGCGTAATGACAAGATGGTATCTGGTGGGTGCATCCTTAGGGGGATCATGTGTCACTTTGGGAACTACTTGCTCAATAGAGACGTTCTAATTTTTAATGTACTAAACCAATTTATCTAATTGCTCAGGATGGGACTGCAAAAATTCAAATTTAGACATTTGAATTTTTGTTTTCTTTTTGTGGTCAATGATATCAAATGTTGGAAATGAACTAGGTATAGTGGATGGGAGTTCATTCTTTTGAATTTGGGGGGGGGAGAATTGGACTGCAAATTTGAAGTGGAAGATGTAGGGGCATTTGGAGTACTTACCTTTCTTGTAATCACCAGGTCCTTTGGCTAGAAAGGAAGAGTGGATCCCTGCTTAGCAATTGAAACTACTGGTTGAGGTCACTCCTCTGCCTTCTCTTTATCAAATTGTTGAGCTAATTGATTCTTCGATCGGGTGAATACAACATATGACCCCTTAGCTACATTGCCTTCACTTCTAGGTTTATCCTGATAGTTTAGGAAACCAATATGGGAGTCACTAGCTAATTCTTCTTCTTCCTCAGTGAAGAGATTAGCATCATCTTCAAGATTCAACTCAGGCTAGAATGAGAAGTCTGATTAAGCTTCAAGATATCCAACTACTGAGTTAGTTGGAGGTGCTTAGAGGGCGAGGTTCCTCTATGGAGGAGGAAGGTGATTTTGTTGTCCTTGATTCCTAGTAGCATTACCTTGGTACTCCTGATTTTGAAATGTCCTTGGAATATCTCTATATGCAAGAGTAGAAGACATCCCTTGTGCCATTTATTTTCAGAGGGCTAGTATTTCATTTTCTAGCTTCTGTACCATTGGATCAGTGTTGGCTAAAGGGGATTATTTAGAGGAAGGAGAAAATTTACCTCTATTTAGATCTCTTCTTATCTTTCAAGCAAAGATAAGGTCATCTTCTACCTCGGTAGCCAAGTCTTGAGCAGCAGTACGGTATATGTGTCTAGCCCATCTCAGCAAGAAACTCACTTTGGGTAGTTGTGAGTTGATGAAGAAACACTTAAGATTCTGAGGTGTCAGTTGGGTGACCATGGGAATCCTGTGCCTCAGCTTGTCAAACCTAGAAATGAAGTACCTCATAGGTTCATGGGGATCCTTTTTCATCTGTGTGAGCTGGGCCAACCAGGCATGCACATCTTCTATAGGCTTAAACCTAGCTTCAAATTTGTTTTTGAGTGTGTCCCAGTCAGTCACTGATCTAGCTTGTAGGTGGTAAAACTAGTCTGTAATAACACCTTGTAGTGTCTCTATGAATAGCTTGACTACTATGTCTTCAAATTTCACTCCTATTATGCTAAAGGCTATGCTGAAGGCTGAAATATGTTCATCAAGATGAACTTTCCCATCCCTAAAGAACTTGGGAAAATTATTTTATAAGCTACGTGGAAGTTCATGCAGAGGTGGAGTCAAATTGAGTGGGCCAAATGAGTTACCCTAGGGGCCTTGAGCCATGATTTGATTATGTAAAAGTGGGATCACAAATCTAGGCGGAGAATGGGTAGGCAAAGCTCTGCTACCAGTAGAGAAAGAAGCCTTGCCTTGTGTTGATGACCTGGTAGGGATAGGAGGAAGACTCCTAGTTTGTTGAAGGTGAGGTTGTAGAGGAAACAACTCAAAATTACTCTGTTGCACCAACTCAAAAGTGGGGTCAAAAACACTTTGAGATTTTTGGCTTCTGATATAATGTGGAGTTGCTAGATTTTGAAACAAAAATGGAAAAGGACTGGTCTCACTTTAGTTTGAAGCTTGAGGCTTCAAACTACTTGCCCTTCATTAGCGGAGTCACCAAAAACTATTGGGTGAATATTTTGTCGACTAGTTAACTGGTGAGCAAAATAGTTCCTATCACCATAGCATAGGGAGATTGGTCATCCTGGTGTGCAGGTTTACTACATCAACAGGGGAAAAATCTCTTCTCTCATCAAGGGGAGGTTCCCTATTAAATATACGAAGGCTATATACTATATATATAAGAAAAAAGTAAGACACAGGGGTCGGATAAGCCATCCATCTCTCTTTTTTTAGAGATGATGTTAACAAATAGAGGACAAATCATGGGTGATTGGTGAAGGTACATCTCTTCTTTCAGAAGTAACATTCAGCGAAGAGCCAGATCCCTTCTTGGATAGTATAAATCTTGGTGAAGCAATAAAAGACACTTCTTTTCTTTTAGAAATGCTTGTTCTTATAGGCAACAGGAATATTTTTGGTAACCAAAAGTGTAGAGTAACCAGCAATCTAAGATGTAGCACAAAGTCTCCACCTTGACTACCCAAGAGTGAGATACGAAGAATAATGGGGGCACAAATTCGTCCCAAGGTCCTTTACACAAAAATAGAAAATAAAAAGACACACTATAAATAATTATGTTAGCACAAAGTTTGAAAGTAACTAGTTTAGGACACCTTCCTTATCACCTCCACTAGCTCTGCTTGTTAAATTAAATAAACAATAACACATTCAAAAGACAGACATAAGAACAATCTCCTAAAATGATACATGTTATATAGTACAAAGTCTGTGAATCACTTGCTTTCTCATTCAGATAAAATAATATGAAATACAATTTGAGCTCAAAGTCTCAGTATTCACCTTTCAATTTGGGTAGAGTTTTGCTTCTATGGTCAAAAATATCTCCCTCAAATGATACAAAAGATTACAATATATAGAGACAAAGAGAGGCTTGGCACATATTCCCATGGAGTGACCCATTTGGTGCATTAATGCCTTGGATGCATTCTTGGTTCTATCAGGAAGGGCCATGCTAGAGCAGGGTGACTACCTTAACTGTGGTGTGTTGGTTCATCTCCTTTATCTACTCCTTATCCTGAATCACTCATTCCATCACCTACTAGCCACGTAATTGTCCATTCTACCTTTATCTCAAAGGGGAGAAACAGATGACACTTTCAATGTTTACAGGCCCTAAATATCTACCTAGTGAACTACTTCACCTACTGGAAATAACTCTTGCTGAGTTTCCCTATTTGTCTCTTCCTTCTCTTGGCCCTGGCCTTAGGCTCTTTGAATACATTTGGGTTTGCATTTTAAGTCCACAAAAATCAAAAGACACTTTATTGCAGTCAATTTGGTGTTCATAGGTCTTTCCTCTATTAAAGGTTAACAGGTAGCCAGCCATCCTGAATTTGACATTTGTGGGCCTATCATTCTCCTGTGATGGGGGTGAGGACACGTGGAAATTTTCACAACTTAGAAATAAACTTATCATAATAATATTTGAAACTATCAAAGGCTCAGGGGGTGCAGATACAGACACGTGGTAGCTTCTGCTGCACTGGGATGGGACACGTGGTGAGTTCCATGCTTCGAAGCTTCATTTGAAACTATGTCTCGGTACACAACACTTGGTAGCTTCCACTGTGCTTTGATGCTTTGACCCTTTATTGAAGGGAACTTTCCCTTTGGGGTCTTGAAAAGGGTTCATTTCATGTGTCGAGTGTCCCCCTGCAAGGGCATCTTCTAAGTGGCCTTCGGGATTCAATTTATTTTGTGGGCTATTGGCCCCTTTATTTCCTTCAGACAAAATGTCTGAAGGAATTCCTTCAGAAAATTTGTTTGAAGGAAGTCTTTCCTTTGTTTTATGTGTGTCTCTATATTTGAAGGGGCTCCGTCTTTTGACACATGGCACCTTCTACCACTTTTAACTAGAGACATGTGGCATCTTTCACCGTTGACACTGGGCACTTTTTGCTCTCAATATTTAGCAATGCCATAGAAATGTTTGGGGCTCAGTTGGGCTCTCACAAATGATGACACTTGTCAGCCTCTATTGAGCTCTATCAGAGGCACGTGGCACAATCTATTGCTCTTAGAAAAACATAGTTCACGAAGCCTCCTGTAGTTGCCACTTGGCAGCATCTACCTTCGAAAAGGGACACGTGGTGGCTTTTTCCACTTTCATAGAAACAAAGCATAATGGGGCTTGGCCAATGACATGTGGCAGCATCTGCTTGACTTTTCTTTGCACACACTTCTTTCCTTAACTGAGGTAGCCTTTAAACCTAGCGCGTAGAACTGATTGAACATTGAACCTGTTGAATCGATGAACCAAAAATGGTTCAAGGTTCAATGTTTCAATGGTTTAAGATTTTGAGACTTGTTAAGTGCTCGGGGCCACAGAAAATTTGAAATGTTTTAACTTTGAAGTTTGTTGGGTGCTCTCAACTCCTACCGACGACGTTGAACCTTGAACCCATTGAACACTTGAACCTTTTAAACCTGCTAATCCATTTACTGAAAAAGCTTGAAAAATGAGGAATTTGAAATCTTAGAACAAATTTTTGTAAAGGGAAGGGACAATTTTGGTCTTGTAGGGCCAAAATAGTTCATATGTTGTCCCAAAAATGTGTAGTCATTTTTTGGGGACAACACATACAAGGGGTTCTAAGTAACGGAATCAACCAATACACAAGCCATGGAAATCTCTTCAATAGTCATTACATCCTTCACCAACAGAGTCTAAACCAAATTTCAAGGAAAGGTATTTCAAGGAGTGACCAACTTGTTCATACTAAAAAAAATATCTTAATTATGAATATTAATGACATGCTAATAAAATTGATGAGTTAAAACATCTTCTCAAGAAAAATCACATTAGTTTTCCATCATCCTACATAAATGATTCCTCTCCTTATAGTTATTAAAAATCAAAGAAATGTAAAGAATAAGTACTTTTGATAGTGATTAAATCCTCACAATAATGTATACTTGAATCTAAGGCTACAAATCATATGGATTCTGATCAATAACCATTTTCTTCTTTAAAACTTTATTCGGTGCCTCACATTTTTAAAGGAGATGATACACTAGTGGATGTTATTGGAAAATGATATGCTGAGATACACAAAAGCACATTTGAGAATGTTATTTATTGTTCCTAATTTATGTGCTGACATTCTTTTTGTATACTAAATCACTCATCTTGGGAATGGAAAAAAGTTGATTTTTCCCCCAACTCAATAAAAATTCATGTTCTTGAGGATGATGCCTTAGTTTTAGTGGTAAAGTTGGATCATGAGTCTTGTCTATATATATTATCCCACTTTATGCCTCATTCCTCTTCTATTGATTTTCTCACTCATATATAATCAATGAATAAACTATGGCATGAGTAGTTTTTCCATGTCAACTATTGCTACCTTCAGCGACTCAGCTCAAACGAGATGGTCACAGGTCTCCATCCTATTTTTTCCCTAGTGGCATATGTTCAGGTTTTATAATTAAAAGGAGTCCAAATGAGAAGTTTTCCAAAGGGACATTTTTTATTTATTCCTAAGTACTTGAGTTGGTTTACAATGATGTAATGGGTCTATTTTCGCACTTTATATTTTAATAAAACCCATTACGTCCTCACCTTCATTCATGGCTATTCACATAAATGAGGTCCTACTTAATTTATCAGAAGAGTGAAGTATTTGACTAGTTTTAAGACCTCAAGTCTCATTCTTAAACCAATATGGGAAACCTTCCAAAATTATTTGCATAAAAAAGGCTGAGAATGTGTGAATCATCACCTTGAGAAATTATTCACACTTGAAGGGATTAAACTCCAACATTCTATTGTATATGCTTCATAAAAAAATAGTTTTGTTGAGTAGAAAAATAGAACCCTCAAAGAGATATAAACTTGTATGATCCATGCTCATTCCATTAATCCATAATTCTATACTGAATCTATTCATTTTTAATCTCACATTTATAACCACATTCCCCACAAATCTTCGAAAAACATGAATCATTTTGAAGCATGGTGCATTATAAAACCTATTTTGTGTCATTTTTAGATTTTTTAGATTCCTTAAATTAACATGCATTCCTAAATAGAAACACGAAGCTTTGTAACCATACATTTAGCCCTACTTATTTATTAAATAGCTTGATTGTGTCAAATTATATTATCTCTTTTATCCACAGAGGAAATATATTTTAATTGAGATAAGTGTTTAGTTCAAGGAAACATTTCCCAACTTAGCCTCTCATACGTCACGTACTCCATCCATAGTGTTCTTGGATAATAATGACTCTTAGTAATCATCTTCAGCTCAACCTCCATAGAGGTCATCTTCAATAGCTTCAAAATATACTTCTTCAACCCCATCTTCATCATCACCTCGATGGGTTTTACAAACTCTTTAGTTAGTAGGGCCTATTTTAGGGGAAATTTAGACACTCAAAGGACTAGGTCATAAAATCACTATCTACCACACATATATAATTCCTTTGTTTCTAATCCATAATATTTCTATAAACCATCTAGTCTTGTTGGGCATGATTTAGCAATGGAAGAAGAGTATAGTTCCTTGATGAGCAACTTAATGGGGATTTATCCACATTTATAAAGGAAGGAAATGGTTCATTTTTCATGCTCATTCTTCTTCTAAGATAACTCTTGTTTGGCTTATGTATGCTATTGATATTCTATCTCAATTTCACATGGCTAATTGTAATTTTTCACTTACTCTTTTTTTTAGGATTTAGGCTTGAGCTCACATGTTCCAATCCACTAGTTGATACCACCTTATATCATAAAATTATTGGGAGCCTAATATATTTGATGCATACTCACCCTGACATTTCATTTTTAGTTAGAATGATCTCCATTTTTATTCAATAACCACATGAACTTCATTGGAAAGTGTCTAAATGAATATTGAATTACATCTAATGGACTTGTTGACATGGGATACACAATGCAATAGGAACTAGTATAGAATGGGTCAAATATATAGACTCTAATGGGGATGGTGATTCATAGGATTATAAGTCCACATCTGTTAAAACTTTTTACTTGGTTTAAGCCCATTAGATGAAAGAGTAAGAAATAATATTTTATTTCTATATTTTTGAGTAAGGTGAAACATCACAAAGCTGTTAATGTTTATGCTAAGGCTATTTGGATTTATAATATTATAATTGAGTTTGGAATCATAATTTTACAACCATATTTCATTATTTTTGATAACCAAAGTGACATTCAAATCTCAAATCCCCTCACTCATTATGAAATGGTAAAACACATTGATATCTACATACATTACAGTAGGGATTGGATTCAATAACGCATAAATGATATATAATATTATCGTACAATAGAGTAGGTTATTGATATATTCACCAAACCCTTCACTAATAGTAATTTCCATCACTTTCAAACTTTTAAAGGGGTGTAAGACACTTATTTAGTAGGGTTATTGGACCTTATCCCATCATCCTCTCATGGTTGGGTGGCTTCCTATGGGTATTCCCATTCTCTTCTATTTTAAGGGGATATTTTGTACATGGATACCACATCAAGCCTTATTATCATCAAGGATTGTTTTTTTCTTTTTTTTCATTATGTTTTCCCCCTAAGTTGAACTTGAGGGTGGGTATTTATGTGAACAGGGTTATTTCCATGTCTAGTTCCACTATTAGGTGTCAATAAGGTTGTTCCCTAACCTAATCATTTCTTTGGTTCTATTCATAGTCTGTAAGGTTATGTTTACTTAGTGTTTTTAAAATTATATCACCACATACAATCATGATGCTTGTCAAAATCCTATGAATGGTAGGTGAGTGGTGTTTCAAATGAAGACCCCTTTTGTAATCTCATTTTGGTAATCAATTGATGTATTTTAATTTATGTTGCACATAAATTTTATATCATTTATAAGAATACAATTTATTATGATCTATTTCAATATCTATATTACTTTTTATTCAATTAGGCCTTAAAAACCTGTCAGGTATCTTAGCCAAATCTCACAAACCAGAAAATGGCTTAGTAATGGTTATCAAGTAATCTACTCTTTTATCAATTATTGTTATAAATCTAATTATTATTATTATATTAATTCAATGATATATTATTCCATTATTATGAACCATATATGTAATTTCATTAAAATCATTATCAAGGAATCAATTAGGGAAAGATTATGTAGCATTATTTTTTAGATCTAGTGTTGTAAAAAATAGGAAAACTGAATGATATAATAAATTAACTTGTGATCTATGAAGAATTTTATTTTTTTGGCCCCATAGTATTGTTCACATTCTTTTTTCAAAAAAAAATCTAGATTTTTTTCTATAATTATCGTGAAACATCTATGTAATTTCATTACATTATATCTCATTAAACCTTTATTATATTTATATATGTCATGTATTTTAAGTGTTTGTCTTATTGTAGCTACAGGTAATATAGAAAATATAGAGTAATTTAATGATCATTTCATATTAGGATCTTCTAGTAATCCCCCTATAATTTTTCTATACATTCCTCTCTTTATCGTTTTTCTCTCACCTCACTTATTTGTCTAATTTGGTCTATGCATTTTTGCACATTTACATACAATGTACAATTCTAAGAAGAGCCCTTGACACCCTTACTTGGGTCCTATTTTATGTCCCTAATTTGTCTACCTTTCCCATCTAATGATGTCAATCTATATGTCAATAAATTCATAACTTAAATTTGATAATTCTATATCTATACAAGTGCATTAAAGTATATAGGTCATGAAATTATGGAACAAGACATAATTTCTATTATATATATATATATATATATATATATATATATATATATATATATATAGATATATATATATATATATTAATTTTGGAAATGCAAGAAAAATTACTTCAGGGATTTATGAAATAATTTGAGAAAAATATGAATCATTTATTAACCTTCCATGTACTCATTTTAATGAAAAATATCATATAGGACTAAGTCATGAATTCCCTAGACTACTTGATGATATACATTGAGTGTTGATTGTCAAAAGTTTTCCTTACTTATAGACATGGTATTAATTGAGAGATAAAAAGGTCACCAAATACATTTCTTATTATTTTGTCTTGTGATTTTTGATTAAGGTATTGGAGAAGGAAATCAATTTTCAGGTGTTATCATAGAATTATATAAAAGTAAAAGGGGTTGAAAACCACAGAGCACATGGACAAGGTCATCAAATCAGTTTTACGACATTTACATTTTCTTATTAATTATTATACTCTTCTGAAAACATCTTTACTCTTTAGAACATGTAATTTAATAGCTATGGGGGAAATATCACATCGCTCTAATTTCTTTTTTTTTATTCATATTTTTACCTATAGAACTGTTCTATCTTAATTTTTTTTGTAAATTGTCTATGTATCTACAACAAAACAAAATATAATTATTGAACCCCTTTTAACATTTATTACTACATTGAAAATATTCATTATTATAATTAAATTAAAATTATTATTTAAATCTTATTAAACCAAGTACAATGTTTTGATAATTATGTATTCATGTTGATGTGAAAACCACTTTAACATAAACAAAATGATTGAATTTCATAATTCAATCTCCATCAAAAAAGAAAACAACATCACCCATTGAAAATGAAATGCTAGGATTTCCATTAAAAATAGTTGTTAATGGGCTACAATTTTAGATCTAAAAAAATTTAAAATATATATCCTTAATTAATTTTAAGTTTGTTATGAGGAAGATGATTTTTACGTCAGAGGTATTTTACTGTCAATAAAATTCATTCGCACATCTTTTTGATGCCACAACATCATATAGATAGTTAGTATAGTTGAATGTGAAGAAGTTGATTTGGGACACTGAACATTCACATCAAAATAATTGGCATTAATAATCTATGCATGTTTAAAGTAGTTAATTATGCCTAAAAACATACCCTTTATCAGGAACACAATGTTGATCCTCCTAGAATATACAACCATTAATTTGAGGTTTGTTAGGAGGAATATGGTTATTTAATTTTAACTTGACTTATATCCATTTATATGATGAGACCTCTTATCAAATCTCTTTAGGCTGTTAGGAGGGGATGACGATCCATTTTTTTTATTTTTAACATCTACCCTGAGTTACATGCATTTTTACACTATGGAATCTTTTTGTTTACAATCCATTATGACCCTTCACATAACACGCTTAATATAAATTCTTAGTCCTCCATTTTGTCCTTGGATAATATTAAATCTATGGTCACATATTATATTCACTCTCTAAGTCATAAATATCATACATTTAAAATATTTTTATGGATGTTTAGTTTTATTTATTGATGAGGTATTTTGATTTTGATATAGAATATTCAAATTTAAGTTTTCATTTATAAATAGTCATGATTGTGGATTTTGATATGGAATATTTAAATTTAAGTCTTCAGGAGTCATAAATATTTTACATTTAAAATGTTTTTTTATGGATGTTTAGTTTTATTTATTCATGTGGTACTTTAATTTTGATATAGAATATTCAAATTTAAGTCTTCATGAGTCATAAATATGTAACATTTAAAATATTTGTTACAAATGTTTAGTTTTGTTTATGCATGAGGTACATTAATTTATAAATAGTCATGATTGTAGGTTTTGATATATAATACTCAAATTTAAGTCTTCATTTGTAGATAGTTGTGATTGTGGGTATATATAACATCAGAGGAATCCTTCTTGTAGTAGGCATTATAGTTAGTCTCTATAATAATGATATTCATCCTTATCTCATAGATATGATGTTGGTTATAGTGGTGGTGGTGGTCCTTATAAATGGATGGTGCCTAAGCAAGGTAAATTATCTTACTTGACATTTGTAATTTTACCAAATAGGTAAATTAATACAAAGTAAAATCATAAAAAAGTGATGTTGATAATTTAAATATTGTTTTAAATTTTACAAATCCACTAGTTAAAAGTTGTTTAGAAGGGGGAGGGGGAGGGGAGGGGAGGGGGTATGGAAAACCATGATAAACTAGATGATCCTTTGTTTCCATCACTGCTACTTATTGTTACTTATACTACCAATTGATTTGTTTTGGTTTATCGGCTTTTAATTTTATTTGCTTATAATTAGTTATTTTTTCATTTTTATAATTACAAATTTTAATGTATATTTACCAATTAATTTTATAGTTTTTATAAACTTCGATCGACATTTTTTATTCAATGTTTAATACCATCTACTTACTTTATTTTATAACTAATTATATGTTTTTAACATATGAAAACAAACTTTTCCATATATAAAATATCTTAATCTTGTTCATAATTAATCTCCTTTCCATAATATCTTCCATATTAAATATTGGTGTGATACATTTTAAAAAACTAACCCCACTTTTTAAAAGTATTGGTGTGACCTTTACCTTTGTTTAATTTGTATTAGTTTTGGAGAAAGTGAATAAAAATGCTAGATATGGGTCCACATATGCCATGATGAATTTTGACAGTCAACACTATGTGCCATAAATTTTTTAATGAAGGTGATTTATTTAGTATTGACATTCAAATTTTATTATTTTTTTAATAAGAATTGGGAAATATCAAAAAAAATATTCATATTTATTATAATACATTAATTTTTTAATTATCTATTTAAAATTTAACCCTTCATTTAATAGACCAAATAAAATCATTGTATTTTAGGAAGAAAAAAATTGAATACAATTATACGACCATCAAATTTTATTCCTTTATGGATGGAATTCATTGAATAAATGAGAAATCAAACTAATTTATTGGAAGACCTATAATATATGATCTTCCAACATGCATTGTGTAAAAAGAACTTGTTGATCAGGTATCATAACATGGCATAATAGTCAAGATCATCGTGTAGGTATTGCATGACATCTGTGATTGTAGACTCTCAACGCAGGTGACCTCCTAAAATATGCACTTCAATTATTTTTTATTTCCATGCATATTTTCTTATTAGTCCCTAAAAAATAGGGTTAATGGAATCTCGTTTCAATTTTTTTATTTTTTATAATGAATCAAATAACTTGAAACATATATTATAATAAAAATTTTAAGATTTTGGTCAAAATTTAACATATTAATTTTTAATTATTACCTAAATATTATATATACATATTACTCTAAATTAAATATAGAATTTACCTATATCCCCTATAACAATAAACCTTTAAATTACTCTTATTCCTCTTAATTAAATACTTTTGATTTAAATGATACTTAATTACTTGCATCTATTTTTTAGCAAGCATGGTCAAGCTTATAATGATTTTTTTTTTCAAAATCCTCTAATTAGTGGCAATGACAACCCATTGTTAATTCCCTATCGATCCATTAGGCCCCTAAATGAACCTTTGGACATTAAATCTTGCTTAAATCCTTGTTAAAAGCACCTAAAATAGAGTAAAATTTATAGCTTCATTATTGGACAATATTTTCAGACTAACAAAGGCATTTCATGAGATGACTACCACTACCTCTATAGTTTTATTTATAGTGGTTTTATATTTTATTATAGTAAATTTTTATTGCAAATATTTTTATGATAATTCTGATTTTTAATTAAAATCATGAATAAATATTATTAATATTGGATAATTTAACCACATGATCTATTTAAAATAGAAAATGTGAAGTCATTAAAGGGACACATACCTATTATAATTAATTATTTATATTATATGAAATTCAATCATAAATAATTAAATCATAGGATTAACTATTATATGACCCTTTTTTGTAATGATATTATAACACATATTTATTTTACATCAATTTAATTGAACTAGTCATTGGGCTACAACACATAAGTGAGTCCCACGTGGTGGCCAAGTGCATCCAAACCTGAAAAAATTAGGGTTTCAATTAAACCCCCTTCATTCAAACACCCACATTTACTTTATGAAGGGGTCAAATGAAGGGGGTCTAAGGTTTAGTTTGTGCATTTCATTAATTTTTGATTAATTTGAATGAATTGGCCAATGATATGATTTATTTAGGCGGGGGGAAGTGGGTGGTGTTCAAACAAAGGGGGTTAGAACAAACCCCATCATTCGAACCCCATGTGGCGTTAAATCCTCACCCATTTAAGTGTAAAGTTGCTATTGGCCTAAAATTGTCACTTTGGATGCAACATATTAGGATGAAAAAATAAAATAAAAACATGTGGCTCTATATATAAATAGATATTTTTATGAGATTTCTATTAATATGATTTTTTTATAAATTTTAATAATATTTAATATTTATTTTAATTTCTTTACTAAAATATAATTATTTATAAAATGAAGTACCATATGTTTGATGCACTAGGAAAAATAGGAGACTATGGCCAATCTTTTTAGAAAATTATCAATGCACTCAACTTTAATTTTATTATTATAATGGTGAAAAAATAAGTCTATTTAGACATATATATATAAAAATATCATGAGGACAAGACATAAGCAGTGATGTTCCTGGCCTTAATCATTAAAAATTAATAAAAAAATATTTTTTAATCAAAAAATTATAAAAAATAAATATTTCACTACGCCCATGTTTATAATACCTCTTTTTAAAAAATATTGAGAAAATATTTTGTTTTGAGAAAATTACGAGGAGAAATCAAGTACTCAATAAAATATTTTGTACACTAAACATACACACTATGTATTTATGTTTTGATATATATATATATATATATATATGTATTGATATATATATATATATATATATATATATATATATAACTATATATATTTTCAAAACAATAATAAATGTAATCTACACTTAAAATGAAACATTTCATCAGTTTACACAATTTTCACATTTTATATAGTTAAGTCACTATTATTTATACAAATTGAGAAACGTTTACATTTTCAGTTTATGTTGGCCCTTTTATACCAAAAAGTGGGAAACAATATTATGCTTCAACCCCAATGTTAGGCAGCCCTTGTTTATATTAAAAAAATTAAGTATATCAATATCTGTCTAAATGTTCTGACTACTTCTATCAAATCATTATTTTAGTATTATTATAATTTATTTTTTACATAACAAAAATTAATCATCCTAAATAATTCACATGATAGTAAATATATGACACAAATATAATATTCTACGTCAAATCTAGACACAATAAAATATACCTAAACATTATATTTCTACCCATAAACTAATATAATTCTAGGATGAACTCATGGTCCTTGATTGACATATTATGTGGAAGATGTTGAACTAGAAAGTCATTTATTTATGTTAAATGGGTTCCATTTCTCATTTTATTCATTTAATGGTAAGTGTTGGGAGTTATGGTATATCCCCTTGAAAGGAGATTAGTTTTCATACATTATTTTTAAGTGCATTAAAGTTGTCGAAGCTCTTTTTAGTATGTGTCAAAGGTATTAAATGTTTCACCTCCGATAAATTATTTGACCTGCATATATGTGATAGCTAATCAAATGCATCTTTTTCATGTAAAAGTAAAACCATGTTCAGATGTCTGTTATGAAATAATAATATTTTATTTCTTATTTTGTTTTCGTTAAACAAGTAATACTTGGGATAAGATGCACCAATTAATAGGGTTTTATTTTTGGATTTTACCTATTAAATCCTTTAGCAATAATGTAAACATGCTTGACATTTAGTACAAGGGTATGGAGGACATATCTTTGACCCACATAGTAGAGAATTCGATTTGTATGCAGTTAAAATTATCACCACGTGCAAGTGAAGGTATTATATTATATTCCTTATAACATATGTTCTCTCTATTTACATCCCCATGTTATCAAATAATTTTTTGCATTACATCTTCCTTTGATCAGTCTTATGCCCTTATTTTTAGCAGGATCAACTTTTTATAATCAAATTTAGGGTTAAACATATTGTTATAGTAAAATTCATGCAATTTAAAGAATATGAAACATAATCTTGGTGATGTAAAAGAGAAAAAATATGTGGGCAATCTAGTCTCTGATTCATGGATGCAAAGCCAATTCACCCATGAAAATATGTTAAATATTCCTAGCAACAAAATAATAAAATTTGCATTGTTTAACATCAAAACCATATTTTTCCCTACATAGTTTTAAAGCTTCTGTAGTTTAATTTATCATAAGCATGTATAGATGAAAACCCTATCTGGTTTAGGCATTTTATAATTAGGAACTTCATTAAAGGTAGGATATTTAGGTTCCTAATACAATATATATAGATATAGAGTCCAAACTTGAATCCTTACCATGGCACTAGATTTTATTTCATCATTCATGCTAAGTAATTTTAATTTGTCATTTTCAACACTATTGTTGCAATGTCGTAAACTATCTAAAATTGAGCTAGAGATATCAAACTTGATGATTATAAACTATCATTTAATGAATTACAATGTATAAAGTTCATGACTATTTACGTGTCCATATTCTATTTTGGTGTCTTAATGATGTATCCATAATGTATAAAATTGTTTCTATTTTTTTGTTAACATTTGAATACATTTGATATTTTTTGGATTTCTAAAGTTTTTGATGTATGTTTTCCATGTGGCAAGTGAACTATTATTAGAGTCATTCCTACCTTTAAATCATGTAAAATTTGATATAAGTTGAAACATATCATACATAAGTTTTAGTTGTCTTTTACAATATTTTATTCCCTTAAAATATTTTAATGATCTAAGACAAATTTTATGGAATGATTATTCACATATTTGAAAATAATCCACCTCATAACAAATAAGATTATTTGTTTTTCACAACCTGATTTTTCTCTAGGCGTAATAAGCTGTTTGATCCATGGATTACTATGGTTTTTAATTGTTTAACTACTATTTAATTAAATTTTATTTCATATTCTAATTATGGGATAGTTATATTCTAAATAATTTATATGATTTATTAGCTATGAATTAGTTGTACTTTCATATTTGGTACTTGATGATTATGTTTATTAATTTATATAACAATATGTTATGGCTATATTTATGAATTAGGCTAACTACCTTCATTTTTATGAGGTGGATGTATAGCAAATCCATCCCTTAGAGTGTGATAGAGAGATGGAATAATCAGAGAGGGTGCTATAGATGGAGGCATTGAGGGATGATAGATAGGAAAGATAGAAACATCTACACATACCATGGTAGATTAGTATGTTTTATGTTTATTGTTTGAGTTTCATAGCTATATAATGTTTTGATTTATTTTATATATGATTGTTTTGATCTTATTTATGTTTGATAATCTTATTGATTTCACTAATATGATTATGTTATACCGTTACCAGTTATTGATGTCATTGCTTTAATGTAAAAGTAATCTTGTACTTTTCCTAATTTTACTTACTATTTTTTTTTATATAGCAGAGTGTTTTATTAATAGTGTTTGTTATGGACTCATTTTTATAGGTATTAAATAGATCTAATACTTTACTTGATCTATTGTTAAGTAGTTCTTCATTCTTAGAATACTATCATGATATTCATGTTGCTAAATAATGGATATATTTTTTAAATGAATACGTAAGGTCATTATGATTGAGCAATGTGTTTATAATAGTTAGTGAAGATTAAATTCTCTATAATGATTATAATTTTAGAGGGACTTATCGAAGTCAATGGTATTATTGGATAATATTGATATTATTTCTTTTCTTTCAATAGTTGCATTAAATAAGGAATATTTAGAAAGTTTAGAATGTGTAAATGATATTTGGTAGATGTCATTGTTTGATTAAATTATCATTAGACATAGGGGATAGTCGAATGCATTTTAAATAACCATATTCTAAATCAATGTAAATAATAACCATATTATTTTTACCATATATATGTTTGATTTGAGTTATAATATTTACTAGTAGATGACTTTTGTTATGTTGAGGTATGGTAAATTAGACAAGTCAATGATAATACATGATTTTGTTGGAATATTATTTTATTTGTTAATGATGAAGCATTTGAGATTATTAGGTTTTCTAATCAGTATTTTACTTGAGTAAAATTACATGTAAAAAAACCATTATTCATATTTTTCGGGTCTTTTGCATGACGAAAAGATGGCAGAATGTTAGTTCAGTTAGCTCCTTGGTTGCATGCATAAACTAATCCATAATGGTGGTCAATAAGTTTGGGGAATATAAGGGTTGACAAAAGAGAATAAATGGAAATTTAGAGAGGCTTATGAGGACATGAATATAATGGCCTAGAGAGAGAACGATTAGCAAAGAGAAGAAAGGAGAAGAGGTTTAAGATATTCTTGAAGGTCAAGAATGAATATTTGTGAAAATAACCAAGTTGCTGATGTATTTAATTTTATAGATAAAATGGGGATAAACTATGTATATGTTTTCATATGGGTTATATGTAGTTTCATTTTCTTGAAGTTATATAAGTGGATAGAGGTTTGGACATATGGATGGCTTGGCCATGACAGAACCAAACCTATATCCTTAAAACCCTAAATTTTAAAAAAATTAGGACTATGTAAAACATTCATCTTTAAATGAATTTTGAGTTGATTATAGATAAATTTAGTGGGTTACCTTTAATTAAAATTTATGCCTAGATAAGGAAATAAAAGATTAAATATTATTGAATTTAAGTATGAAAAGA
>JARHVA010005289.1:615000-625000 GCA_037957365.1 Torreya grandis | reverse complement strand
TTCGTATAGAAATGGGAATGAGTCTAAGCTCAAATTTGACAAGTGTTTAGTCAAATTTGAGATTAGGTGACCTAAATTCACTATAATAGTGGATCCATACGTTGAATTATTAGGGTTAAATGATTTGATCCTAGGAGTCAAATGGCTTTCAAAGCATAAAATTAAGGCTAAAATATCTAAAGAATGTTGAGTGTCAAGATTATTTTAGAAATTAGACACAATTTTTAGGTGAGAAAAGGGTATTGAATCTTAGGGTAATTTCTAAAATTTAACTCATGAAAAATTAGAATAATGGATGCCAAGAATTAATCATTAAGATAAATGAGATGGAAGAATGTAAGGAACCATATATCAAGGATTATTATTTCTAAACGAGCTTTTAGGATGTGTTTATAGATGAATTAATAGGAATTCCACCTAAATACGAGTTTAGTTTGTTCATATATATCATACCTGGACTATAAACATAGTCTAATGAATTGTACAGAATGATAACCACCAAATTGGTTGATTTAAATTCTCAACTTCATGAGTTCTTATTGAAGGAATTGATTAGATCAAGTGTGTCACCATGGGGTAAACCAATATTCTTCATCAAGAATGATAATGATAATCTTAACCTATGTACTAATTAAAATATGTTGAATAAGGTGATGATCAAGAACATATATCCATTGTCATGCATTGATGTTATCTTTGATTAGATGTGAGGATCAACAATTTTTTCTCAGATTGATATTAGAGCAAGGTATCATAATTTGAGAATTTTGGATGAGGATATTTTGAAAATAATATTTAGAACTTGATATGGGCACTGCAAGTTCAAAATTTTACCATTTGTGTTAACAAATGTTCCTACAACATTTCTAAATATCATGAATAGTGTGTTTGGAGATTATCTAGATCATTTTGTTTTGGTCTTCACTGATGAAATCCTAATATATTTTTAGGATAAGGAATAACATATGTAATATTTGGATCTATTTTTATGGTGGCTACAAAAACGTAGGTTGTACAACAAGTTATCCAAGTGTGCATTTTTTCAAAAAAAGTGCAATATTTAGGAAATATTATCTCTATACATTGTATTTATATAGATCCAGTGAAGATAAGATCCATAATGGAATGGACATTTCCTAAGAATTTTCATGAGGTAAGGATTTTTATGGGATTAGTTGGCTATTATAGGAAATTCGCTCTAAATTTCTCTAAGATAGCTAATATAATTACCTTTCTTTAGCAAAAGAATCAGTGTTTTGCCTAGATAGAAAATTATTAGACAACATTTTAGGATCTAAAGAGGAGGCTTACTTAATCACCAGTTCCAATATTTCTTGATCCTAATGGTGAATTCTTAGTGATCACAGATGCATCTAGGGATGGACTTGGAGGAGTTCTTATATAGGATGTCTTGGTTGTAGCTTATGAGTCTAGAAACCTGAAGCCATATGATGTGAATTATGACCCTCGTGATTGGGAATTTTTTAAAATTATGCATACCTTGCATGTTTTGAGGTAATATCTATTACGGAAACTATTTGACCTTAAGACTAATAACTTGGGATTCATGTACATATTCACCCAACCAAACCTAAATGCTCTTCGGAGATGATGATTATATTTATTATTTGATTATGATTTCAATATTAACTATATCAAAGGTAAGGATAATATATTTGTTGATTCTCTAAGCCATATAAGGTACACAACAATTGTAGCTACTATCAAGAGTACATTTTGAGATCAAGGAATGAAATTCTTTCCATGAGATGAATTATTCGATCAAGTTAAGAAGGCATTGGTAGAAAATGGTCAAATTCCTAGGTATAAATGATTTAAGATAGAGAACACTGGTCTTTTGATGTACAATAGTAGGATAAATGTATCTTATAGAGATAATATGAGGATCATAGTGCTAAAAGAACTATAGAGTGCCACATATTCAAGACATCTAGGTGTAACCAAGATCATGGCTAAGATAATACCACTCTATTTATGGAATGGAATCAAGAAATATGTAGTGGATTTGATGTCTTATTATTTGTAATGTCAGTGTGTGAAAGATACACATGTGTATCTAGATGGATTGTTATATATGCATGATATACTAGAATAGAAGTGGTAGGTGGTTAGCATAGACTTTGTCCAAGGGTTATTATCATGAAACTGACATGATATGATATTAGTTATAGTTGATAAACTAACCAAGGTATCCCAATTCATACCAAGCAACTTGATAGATGATGCACCTATGCCTGTGAAAATATTCATGAAAGAGGTGTATCAATTACATGGATTTATAGAAAATATCATTTTAGATCATGATCTAAGAATGACTTCTATATTTTGGTTGACTCTAAATTCACCTTTGGGTGTGCATTTGAATTTCAGCATTGCTTATCACCTAGAAACTAATGGACAGACAAAGTGAGTTAACTAAGGTTTCAAATATCTCCTTCATATGTATTGTATGGATCAAAAATACAAGTGGGAGGAATAATTTTTATTTATTTATTATATTTAAAATGTCTCATACAAATCAATGTTTAAGATGTCTTTATTTGATGCATTATACATAAGGAGGTTAGAACACCTATTAGTTGGGATAGGCTAGAGGATCGAGTAGTATTTGGAACTGAGATTCTTGTATAAATGGATGAGAAATGTAGGATAATTAGGTAGAGGTTGGATGATTCCATGATAAATGTTAGAGTTATACTGAGCTAAAGAGAAAAGGAAGGTAATTTTTAGTACATGATAAAGTGTTTTTGCAGGTTAAGCCTTAGAAAACATCTATTAAGTTTGAGAAGTTATAAAAAAATTAACATAAATATGTGAGACCCTTCAAGGTTTTAAGAGTGGTCATTCTCTTAGCGTATATGATTTTATTACCACTATCTCTATCTCTTTTTCATAATATCTTCCATGTGTCTTATCTTCAAAAAGTATGTTCATGATCCTTCATATGTGTTGGATTGGAATTCTTTGTAGGTTATATATTCTAGGGTGGTCATGGTAGAAGTAATCAAAATAATTGAAACTGACAAACTTGGCTTGCTTAATAGATATGTTTCATAGTACAAGGTTTAACCGGACCAATATTCTTAAGATAGTGCCACTGGGAGGAGTATGATGATTTTTATAAGTTGTTTCCATATTTATTTGGTTGATTTGCTACTATATATTATCTTATTTTATGCTAAATAATTTTTTAAATTTAGAATTTATGTTTGAATAAGTGTCACCAAAATTATGACCATATTTAGGGAGGAAGGATGTCACATCTTGATTTCTCTCTAGGATTAATAACCTATTTGATGTTGAGGTGTGGAGCTAAAAGCTTCACCAAATGAGCAAGTTGCAAGTTGCAGGAATTACATAGTCACCGACGTCGGTTAGGAGTCGACTAGGAGATGCCGGCATTGGTCATGGATTGGCCGACGTCGGTCACAAGCAGACAGGAAGGGACTGATGTTGATCACCTGTGCATCCAGAATCTATTTTCATGGACAGAACATAATGTTTGCATGGTAGGATTAAGTGTTAGTCTTAAGTCCACATCTCTATCTTTAGTAAGACTTTTTTGAGCCCTTGATTAGGAGGTGCATCTAATGGCTGTAATTGTATGCTCATGTTTCCTAATATTATATATAGGATTAAATCTTCATAGCTTATTGTAACAGTATTGAACATACATGTATATGTGAATTAATCTAGGTTGTTGGAGTTGATTATAATTGAGAGAGAGAACTCTTGAGGGAAAGAGATCTGGAAAGAGATCTATACATCTGAGAGAGGTGTGGAAGAAAAGAAGTTTCTTCAATTGTATTTCTTTTGTAAAGAGTTTAATACAAGTTTTTAGGGTGGTTTCTTGTATCTCTTATTATTTATTGTTTTCTGATTCTTATCATTCTGGTTTAATTCTGCATTTAGTTACTTTCACATAGTAATCAAGTTTGTTGGTTGATCCCCAACAAGTGGTATCAGAGCTCAGGCTGACTAACAGGTGTTTCAGATCTGGTTAGTGTTTATTGATTACAGGTTACTCACAGGGATTTCTGTTTGAGTGAGAGAAAGCAATGGCAGAAGAAAGTAAACTGAGAATGGAGAAGTTTAATGATAGGAATTACCAATTATGGAGAATGCAGATAAAGGATTATCTGTATCAGAAAGATCTATACTTACCGTTAGGTGGAGTTTCAAGGAAGCCCACAGACATGGAAGATGAAGAATGGGAAGTTCTTGATAGAAAGGCTCTTGGATCTATAAGATTGAGTTTGTCATCTACTGTGATATCTAATTTATCATAGGGAAAGTCAACGGTAGAGTTAATGACTACTTTAGCAAATTTATATGAAAAACCCTCAGCTTCAAATAAGGTATATCTTATGAAGCAGTTATTTAATTTGCAAATGCAGGAAGGTGGATCTTTATCTAATCATCTAAATGATTTCCATGGAATTGTAAATTAATTAAATTTAGTCAAAATAGTGTTTGATTATGAAATTAAAGCTCTATTAATCTTATGCTCTTTACCTGAGAGCTGGCATAGTTTGGTAATGGTAGTTAGTAATACTGCATCTGCTTCAAATATTTTAAAAGTAGATGATGTTATTAGTGTAATCTTGAATGAAGAAATTTGTAGGAAAAGCACAGAGGAAACATCAGGGAATGCTTTAAGTTTTGAGAGCAGAGGAAGGCAAAAAGAGAAGAGCAAGAAAGGGATATCAAGGTCTAAGTCAAAGATGAGAGGTAGATCTAAATCTAGAAATGGCAGGAGGATAGCCTGTTGGAATTATGGAAAGATAGGGCACATAAGCAAAGATTGTTGGTCAAAGCCTAAAGAGGACAATCAGCATGAAGGTAAAGAAGAAGCAAAAGTTGCAGGTATTACACAAGATGCTCTTATATTCTCTTTGCATAATAATATCGAATCTTGGGTTTTAGATTTTGGTTCCTCTTTTCATGCTAGCCCAAATAGAGAATATTTTAGTGACAATGTCCATGGAGATTTTGGTATAGTTTATTTAGGGGATGATGAGCCTTGTAAAATTGTTGGCAAAGAAAAAGTGTAGCTGAAAATGCAGAATGGCAACACATGGGTGTTGAGAGATGTCATGCATGTTCCCAGCTTGAAGAGAAATTTGATTTTTGTAGGAAAGTTAGGGGATGAGGGTTGTACAATAACTCTCACAGCTGAATCTTGGAAGGTGACCAAGGGTGCACTTGTATTGGCCAGAGGTAAGAGAGTAGGTAATCTCTATTTATGTAATTGTATTACTGATAATTCTCATTCTGTATTATCTACTTCATATGTGGATGCAAAGTTGTGGCACTCTAGGCTCGACCACATGAGTGAGAAGGGAATGTCTATTCTTAAGTCAAAAGGTAAGCTTTCAAATTTGAAAAGCATAGATCTCAATTTTTGTGAGCACTATATTTTTGGAAAACAGAAGAGGGTGAGTTTTCTCAAGACTGGGTCAACAAAGAAGAAGCACAAATTGGATCTTGTTCACACAGATATGTGGGGATCGGCTCAGGTTGCTTCTATTAGAGGATCACAGTACTATGTTTCTTTCATAGATGATGCTACAAGAAAGGTATGGGTCTATTGTATAAAGAAGAAATTTAATGTTTTTAACACTTTTAAGATTTGGAAATCTATGGTTGAGAATGAAACAGGAAGGAGATTGAAGTGCCTGAGATCTGACAATGGTGGTGAGTTCTATAGCCATAAGTTCAACTGGTATTGTTATATGCATGGAATATGCAGGCAAAGGATGAACAGAGGACCTCAGCAAAATGGAGTTCCTGAAAGGATGAACAAAACAGTAATGGAGCGTGTAAGGTATATGAGGTTACATGCTGATTTGCCCTTAGAGTTTTGGGTAGAAGCTGTGGATACTACAGTTTACCTGATTAATAGAGGACCCTCTACAGCTCTGGATGGTGGAATTCCAGAAGAGGCATGGACAGGTAAAAAGGTAGATCTCTCATTTCTCAAATTTTTTGGTTGTGAAGCTTTTGTGTACATTGACAAGGAAAATAGAAAGAAGTTGGATGCTAAGTCTATGAGGTGCACATTTATTGGTTATGGCTCTGATGATTTTGGATTCTGGTTTTGGAATCTAGGAACTAACAAGATAATTAGGAGTTATGATGTCATTTTCAATGAAAAAGTGATGTATAGTGATCAGCTCAAGAAGTTGAATCAATTTGAGCAGAGCAATGGAGAATTAGATGAGGTGACGATCCAAAATGAGCTCGTGAGAAAGAATAATCATAGACAGGAAAACACAGAGACCGACGTCGATCAGGAAGGAATCGACGTCAGCAATACAGGAATTGATGTCGGTCATACAGTGATCGATGTCGGCCAGGAAGGAACTGATGTCGGTCAGAGAGAATCGATGTCGACCAGTTATAGACCTAGAAGTGACCAAGGTCGGTCACTGTCAGAGAATTTGGGTAGACAGCATGTTGTGAATGAGTCTCAGATGCCCATCAGGAGGTCAGAAAGGGTAAGTAAACCTCCAATTTGATATTCCCCTTCATTTTTCTATTTATTACTTATTGATGGTGGAGAACCAGAGAGTTTTGATGAAGCAATACAAGTGGAATCTAAGAATCAGTGCGAGCTAGGCATGAATGAGGAAATTGATTCCTTGAAAGAGAACCAAACATGGGATTTGGTTGAGTTGCCAGTGGGAAAGAAGACACTGAAGAATAGATGGATCTATAGATTGAAGGAAGGTGAGAATGGACAGATGAGATATAAGGTCAGGTTGGTAGTGAAAGGATTTGCATAGAAACCAGGTATTGATTTTGGTGAGATTTTTTCTCCTATTGTTAAAATGACTTCTATATAGACTGTATTTTCTTTAGTTGCTATTGAGGATTTGCATCTTGAGCAGCTTGATGTTAAGACAACATTTATTCATGGAGATTTGGATGAAGAAATATATATGGATTAGCCAAAAGGATTTGAGGTCAAAGGTAAGGAGAAGCTAGTGTGCAGATTGAAGAAAAGCTTATATGGTCTCAAGCAAGCTCCTAGACAATGGTATTTGAGATTTGATGGGTTTATGACTGAGCATGGCTACAGTGGATATCTCTGAGCTTAAAGTGAAATTACCTCACACATTTGCCATGAAGGATTTGGGAGTAGCAAAGAAAATCCTTGGCATGAGCATTAAGAGAGATAGAAAAAATCACAGGTTGATTTTGTCTCAAGAGGATTATGTGAACAAGGTGTTGAAACGGTTCAATATGCAAGATGCAAAACCGGTAAGCACACCTATGGATGGACATTTCAAGTTGAGTAAAGAACAATTTCTTAATTCACATGATGAGGTAGAGTTCTATATGCTTCCATAGTTGGAAGTTTAATGTATGCAATGGTATGTACTAGACCAGATATTGCCCAAGCAGTGGGAGTTGTTAGTAAGTATATGGCCAATCCAGGAAAGGAGCACTGGAAAGCAGTTCAGTGGATCTTTAGAATCTGAGAGGGACTAGCAGTAGGAATTTGTGCTATGGAGGTTCAAATACTTCTCTACATGGTTATGTAGATTCAGATATGGCAAGTGATTTGGATGGCAGGAAAAGCACCACAGGATATGTTTTCACTGTTGGTGAAACAGTGGTTAGCTAGATTTCAAAGTTATAGAAGGTTGTTGCCTTGTCAACTACAGAAGCAGAATATATTGCAGTCAAAGAGGCCAGCAAAGAGATGATATGGATGACATGGTTCATGGAAGAGCTAGGAAAGGAGTAAGAGAGTTACAGACTATACAGTGATAGTCAGAGTGCAATTCATTTGGCTAAGAATTCAACCTTTCATTCAAGAACCAAGCATATACAGCTGAGGTACCACTTCATTAGACATGTATTGGAGGATGGTGAGTTGAAGCTGGAAAAGATCCATACAAATAAGAACCCTGTGGATATGTTAACCAAGCTGATAACAAAGGAGAAGTTGAATCTTCATTCAACTTTTGTTGGTCTTCATGATTGAGTTTGAAGATGGAGGAGCTAGAAGATGTTGCTATATAGGTACTGGTGTAGCTGTTTATCTCCAAGTGGGAGATTGTTGAGGTGTGGAGCTAAAAGCTTCACCAAATGAGCAAGTTGCAGGTTACAAGAATTACACAGTCACCGGCATCGGTCAGGAGCGACCGACGTCAGTCAAGAGTCGACTAGAATATGCCAGCATCGGTCATGGATCGGTCGACGTCGGTCACAGGTAGACAGGCAGGGACCAATGTCGGTCACCTGTGCATCTAGAATCTATTTTCGTGAATAGAATAGAATGTTTGAATGGTAGGATTAAGTGTTAGTCTTAAGTCTGCATCTCTATCTTTAGTAAGATTGTTTTGAGTCCTTGATTAGGAGGTGCATCTAATGGCTATAATTGTATGCTCATGTTTCCTAATATTATATATAGGATTAGATCTTCATAGCTTATTGTAACAGTATTAAACATACATGTATATGTGAATCAATCCAGGTTGTTGGAGTTGATTGTAATTGAGAGAGAGAACTCTTGAGGGAAAGAGATCTGTACATCTGAGAGAGGTGTGGAAGAAAAGAAGTTTCTTCAATTGTATTCCTTTTGTCAAGAGTTTAATACAAGTTTTCAAGGTGGTTTCTTGTATCTCTTATTCTTTGCTATTTTCTGATTCTAGTTACTTATCATTCTAGTTTAATTCCACATTTAGTTGCTTTCACATAGTAATCAAGTTTGTTGGTTGATCCCCAACATTTGATTTGTGGATTATTATGGTTGTTAGTTAAATAACTACTATTTAATTAAGATTTATTTCATATAATGATTATGTGATAATTATATGTTACTTAATTTACATAATTTATTATATATGGATTAGTTATACTTTCATATTTTGTACTTGATGATCATGTTTATTAAATTATATAATAGTATTTTATAGATATATTTATGTTTCTAGCTAAGTACCGTCATTATTTTGAGTTAGATGCATGATAAATCCATACCTCAGAGTGTGATGGAGGGAGGGAATTATTGGAGAGGCTGATGTAAATGGAGGCATTGGGGGATGACAGAGAGGAAAGTTAAAAAATCATGCACACACCACAATAGATTAGTATATTTTATATTTATTGTTTGAGTTTGTTAGTTGCAGTATGTTTTGATTTATGTTATATATGTCTATTGTGATCTTGCTTCTATTCGATAATCTTATGGATTTCCCTAATATGATTATGTTATATAATTAATGGTTTTTGATGTCTTTACTTTAATATATGATTAATTATGTACTTTTCCTATTATGGCTTACTATTGTTTTGCATATAGTTGTGTGTTTGATTACTAGTGTTTATTTTAGATTCATTTTTTTATGTATTGGATGGATTATAATACTTTGCTTTATTTGTTGTTAATTAATTATTAATAACTAAAATATTATAATAATATTCATGTTACTAAATAATGGATATATTGTTTAAATGAATAGGTAAGGTCGTTAAGATTAGTCAATGTGTTTATGATAGTTAGTGAAGATCAAATTGTCTATAATGACTACAATGTTAGAGGGACTTATCAAAGTCAGTGGCATTATTGGATAGCATTGATATTATCTCTTTTCTATCAATAATTGCATTAAATAAGGAATATATAGAAAGTTTAATTTTTTTGAATGATACAAGGTAAGTATCATTGTTTGATTAAATTGTCATTAGACATAAAAGATAGTTGAAGGAATTTATAATAATCCTATGCTAAATAAATGTAAATAATAACCATATTATTGTGAGCATTTGCGTGTTTTATTCAAATTATAATATTTATTAGTGGATGACTTTTGTTAAGTTGAGGTATGGTAAACTAGATAATTAAATGATAATGAATTGTTTTGTTGGGATATTATTTTATTTATTATTTTTATTAATGGTAAAGGGTGGGTTTTTAAATCTAGGGACCCATACCCTAGGAGTGAAACTAATATCGAAGGCATGG
>JARHVA010005289.1:520000-610000 GCA_037957365.1 Torreya grandis | reverse complement strand
AATAAAATTTTAGTATAATATTTTATTTTCAGTACACATGTGGAATTCTAGAGTAAAATTAAAACTAGATATTTAACAGTCCCTCCAAACTCCATCCTAATTATTCTATATATTCATTTCATAATCATTTTAAATATTTTATATAATCTACAAAAAAATCCCATTTTTTTTTTCCAAATGGCCTTCTCACCTAATAATGAGTAGGTACCAGTATGTATTCTCTCATATGTTTTGCATGCCAAATTGCCTACCCAACTTATAACTAGTAGCTACTATCATGAATTCTCCCTAAAGTTTTAAATCATATTAGAGAGGTGCCTATTTATTATAAAGATCAACCCCTAATTAGGATTTGTTAAATACTAGAAAAAAATAGTATAAACCCCAATGCACAACCCTAAGCAGGTTATCTTAGTTTGAGAAACCATTTATTTTTTGCTAGTTTAGAAAGGAAATAAATTTAAGAATGGATTTTTGATAAATGATTTTTTGTATAGTAGTTTGAATTCTTATTATTTTATTCAACTAAGGAAATAAATTTAAGAATGAATTACCAATAAATACTTATTTTGTATTGGATTTTTCATGTTTATTATTTTACTAATGAGCATCTCTTGTTGAGTGTCTTTGATTAAAATATTCAATTTTTTAATAAAAATTAACATATATTCTTGTTGATTTATTTAATAATTTTTTTAGAAATTGAATATCTTGGCCTAAGTTTAAATTTAAATCTAAGATCTAGTTATATAAACTTTAAATTTGTTAGTAAAACTCATATGACAATCTTTGATAAGCTTTTGCACAAAATTTGTTTTAAAGCTGCTTCTCAATGGTGCAAAGATTAGAACTACAATATTGACACTCTTATGGTCTGAGATAAATCCCGATTATGTTATTTATGGATTTTCCTTGAGTTGGTGTATAGTGAGATACTTAAAAAGTGTTGAAATCTCAATGAATTTTCTTTCACTTGGTCCATTAGATTTTTAACTTTGTGGTATATGATTGTTTAATAAAAAATATAAACGAATTTTTAGTTGTTAACATAATTCAAGAGAAACAACCTAAACATTACTATGAAAAAAATACATCTAAAAATTAGAAAACATCATAGAATAACACAAGGTATAAGAATACTCTGTTACATTAATTCAATAGATTTGGAGGCATGGTCCAATAGAGAAGGAATGATGATGGGGAATTTTAACATTGACTTGACCTTTCTTGGATTATGGGAACCACCATGCACCTTAGATCATAGAGTAAATCCACTTCAAACTTTAGAATAGTGATGAAGACATTAACTTTCTAAGTGAAAATATCAATAGGCATAATGTCAATGTTTTCATGAAACCAAATGCTCCATTGATTCTCATTAAATGAATAAAAAATTTGCATAAGAGGATTTAAATAAATCTCAACTCAAAATTAGGGTTGATATGTATGAGCAAAAAATATAAATAAATCTAAAGCTACCTAAAGCACCTAAATCTAATTGATCCATACAATTTTAAAAAAAATTGTTATTGTTAATAACTTACGTCTTCTAGTGGTTTAATTCAACCGCTATTTTTAGAAGTGTTGCATGCAAGTTAAATTAGCCTAAAAATACTCAAAAATGTTTTAAACATTAAAGTTAACCTAATGGATGAATTTCAACTAAAGGTCAAAGTACAAATAGAAAAATCCAAAAAAAAAAACTAAAATGTATTTTTGAACCCTTAGATGGTCATGCATGGCCTCTAAAATGTTATAAAAACTTAACTAGAATAGAATAGTTAATGTCTAAATTTAACATTATGATATGATAGTTTTGGGACAAACGATAGATCAAATGAAGTTATGGATCAAAAGTTATGGCCTCTAAAATTTTTGACTCTACATCATTCTCGTCTAGTTGAAAACAACATAACTCCTATGATTTACTCTGATTATAATCATGCCATTTATTATTATCAACATTTTTAAAATCTTTTTTTGAAATATAAGTGTTATCTTCCGATTTTAATCCTTCATATTCTTCCAAATACTTGTTATAATTTCCATGCCTTGTGTTCATTGTCTTCTTATCTAGACCTTGCACTATCTTTTATTTCTTCCTCTTTAATACATGTTGTTTCCAAAATACTTGTTCATATTCTTCCCCTTAACTATCTTCTCCATGGAAATCAAAATACTAGACATATATCAAAATTGTATGGTAAATTCACCTCATAAAAATTTTCATGGGTTTTCTTCACAAATTTTGCATAGACCAATTTTCTTGTACTTTAACTTGTTATATGTTCATGTTGGAAATATTTCTTTCCTCATGTAGACCATATCTAAATCTATTTTTTTAAATACATTTGATCTTATTTTGACATCTTATACAATTTTATACTTCTCATTACTTTCTTTCAATATTTTTTAACTTCTTCTTACAACTATTCTCTATGATCTAAAAATGCTTTTGCATCATTACTAACTTGCTATGCAATTAGTAACTATACCAGACCTAAAAAAATATAGTATTTTTCCCATAATCAACATGAAAATGTTGATATTCATGTTAATATATTCACTGCATTATTATATACAAATTAAGAATGTGGTAAAGCGAAGTCTCATTATTTGGGCTTCTCTCCAACTATGCATCTCAACAAGTTTCCTAAGCCAATGTTTACATCTTATGTCTTCCCATATATTTATGGGTGGTATGCACTATTTATTTGTATCTTATTTCCAATCTTCTTCCATAGATTCCTCCAAAAATGTCTTAGAAATTTCCAGTCCTTATTTGATGTAATGGTTTTTGAAACATCATGTAATGTAAAAACATTTTTAAGAAATTATTCTATAACTCTAGTGGCATCATTCATATTATTATATAAAATGAAATAAACCATCTTAGAAATCATCTCTACAAATAAAAATTGAATAATTACCTTTATGTGTGTTAGAAAATCTCAACATGAAATCCATACTCAAATATTTCCATAGTCCTCTTAAAAATTTTAATGGCATGTACAACCCTATATTATATGCATGTCCTTTATCCTAAGACATAACTTGCCACATAACTCTTCATCTTTGGATAAAATTCATATTTCTTATCTCATTCAATTTTTCACTTAAATATGCTATTGGCATTTCTTCTTGACTCAACACAATGCCAATTCCCACATGTGAAGCATAAAAATCTACTTCAAACACTTTGTTAAAATATGGTAGTGCTATAATAAGTTTTTTTTATGTTCTTCCTCAACAACTCAAAACTTTTTGTTGTTTCCCTTGCCATACAAATTATGTTCCTCTCATGCAATCTATTATTGGGGAAATAAGACTACTAAAATTCTTAAATAATTTCATGGAAATAAAAAAATAAAACCATTAAAAATTATTACCTCTATGATGCTCTTTGGAATAGTCAACTCAATAATTGCCTTTACATTTTATTAATACATTCTTACTCCATCTGATGAATGTACGAACTCCCAAAATACCAAACTATTGTGCATAATCTTACACTTATTTATATTTTCATAGAGTTTCTCCTTTCTTATCAATTCTAATACCATTCTCAAAATTTATAAATACTCTCATTTAATCTTAATGAATATCAAAATAAATCAACCAAAAATTACCAATTTATTCTCATAGCATTGTGTTCATCACCCTCATAAATGTGTCAGTGCATTAGATAAACCAAATGAGATCACCATCCACTCATATAATCCATCCCTAGTCTTGCATGCTATTTTCAACTCTAACTCCTTCACGAATCTGAATCTAAGAGTAACCACTCCTTAGATCAATCTTGGTAAAGTATTTTTCTCCTACAAGAACATCCATCATATTATTCAAATGAGGTATATAAAATCTATATTGGATGGTAATTTTATTGATTACTATACTATCTACACACAAAATCCACCCTCTATTGTTACTAAGAGTTATCAGTTCTAGTGATTCGAATGGAATCATGATCTCCCTTACTATGCCCTTTCTTATCAATTTACTAACTATTTTATTCAATTTTACATGTTATTCTAGACTCATTATATAAGATAATTAATTGGATAGATATTTTTGTGGAATAAAATTAGTATGATCTTGATTTGGTGGTAACTCATCTAGTAACTCGTCACGTATAAAAACTTCATATTATTTCAATAATTATGTTGTTTTTGCCATTATTTTCATTAATCATGTGTCTCCATTATCTTCTATTAGTGCCTAACAATAAATTGTCATCTTCATGTGTTTGATAAATTATTTTGTTGATAACATGTTTTTTGTCTGCTCTTATTTTTTAAGATGTAGTAAGACTGCATTCGTACCACCTTACAAAAACGTATATCTATTCATTGCTCCATCAAGAATTAAATTTTATGTCCTATTACCATGGCCTTTCGAATAACACATGCAATGAATCCATTGGTATAACATCACATCATATTTCAGCCTTATAATTTTTTACTATAAAAAGCTTGATTAAGCACTTTTTATGTACTGTAAATTCATTCCCTTTCTTAAATAATGAAATACAATAAGGATAAGGATTATTTTCACAGTGTGAACCTAGTTACTCTACCATTTATTTAGAAATAATTTATTCATAATTACCACCATATATAATTACTTTACATACCTTACCTCTTGAAGTGTACCTTGTTTGATTTTTTTTAATTGTAGCCATGCATCACCACCTTCCTTATTTTGCATCTACTCTTTCCTTGGAGCAATCATTATTCTCCTCATCATGATATTTTATCTAATATCTATTTTTATAAATTTATAATTTTACTATTTTATCTCATCCTCATCTAAATTAGATCTTGGGTAGGCCTCTTTCCTCCATTCTTGTTGATGATAGTATGGAAACTGAAACACCATATGTCTTTCTTCTGCACACTTGTAAAAAATACAAGACTTGAATTGATTTATAAACTACCCTATAACACCACCATATCCTCATACTCTTTGAAATCATCTTCTTCTTTTTTGATATTAAAACCCTTATTTATTATCTTTTTGATTTTATACACCACGTGATGATTCTCCTCTAGTGGGATTAAACCCACCTCTAGTGGTATTGAATCCACATTTTCCCCTTACTAGAGTGGATTGTCCTATTATTGGACCAATACTAGATGATATTCCAAGATTATGTATATTTTTTAATTCTACCTTCAAATCCATTTGATAAGCCTCATCCATGCAAAGTATTTTATGCATGACCAATTCATCTTGAATATAAAACTTCAAACCATTTACATACATTTCAGCCATCTATTCTTTGATTACATCATGCTCCATTCATATGGAATGCTTGTAAAATTTATCTGTATACTCTTATAAATAGTGATCTTTCTATTTTAAATTATTTAATCCTAGATATAGGGTTTTTTCATAATCCATAGGAATAAATTTATCACCTAGCTTCTTCTCCTTCTTGCTTCACATTTTGATATTCGCTTTACCCTTTCTCTCTCATTTTTCAAGTGATCCCACTAAATCATTGCATGAACCTTAAAATTCATGCATGAAAACTTTAATTTCTTGTATTTTTTCATAGTTTTTCAATATAAAACCTTCTCCACATTTTTAATCCAATCTATCAACTCTTCTTATTTTAAACTACCTCCCTAATATGAAAAGTAAACATTGATTCATTTTTTCCTTCCCTCTAAAAATCAAACCACCTTTATTCCATTTATTATGGTTGTTAATATTATTACTCTTAATAATGAACTTATTTGTCACATTTTGTGTCTTCCTCTACTTCATATTTTATTCTCCTTGGGTTTTGATTTATGACAATTATAGTTAATTGTGCCACTTGCCTCTACAACTCTTGCATACTATTATTCATATGAGCCATTCCTCCTCATTATTTTCCTTATCATCTCATAATATCCTACACATGCGATTCAATAAAATAAATATACTACCTTCAAGATTCAAACATGTTATGATACCAGATGATGAAAAGCGATGCAAAAATAATAATAGGAATAAACTTAGATCTTGCATGAAAATAAAATCTCTGTTGATTGTCATTGAATAAAAATATTTACACAAGAGGATTTAAATAAATATCAACTCAAAATTGGAGTTATGATGCATGGTTAGAAAATATTAAAAATTCTAAAGCTAAATAAAGCACTTAAAGTTAACTGATCCATGCTTTTTTAATAAAGTTATGAAAAAACTTTTGTTTTCTAGTGATTTTTTTCAATTGATATTTTTAGAAGTGTTTAATGTAAACATGGATGGGACTATAAATATATAAAATATTCTGAACACCATAGTTATCCTAGTGGAATAATTCTAACTGATGTTCATGTCTAAGCAGAAAAATACATTATTTATGTTAAGATTTAGAATGGTTGTTATATTGATTGTTTTTGGTTGGTTACCAAGTTGCTACAAATTGGATAGATTTGTTGCTATAGATTGGCCACCCAGTTGCTAAGAATTGTCTACCTTATTATTATGGGTTTTCCACTCAATTTTTATGGGTTAGCTACCTAATTGTTACATGTTAGCTTATGGGAGATCCACATATGTTATCTAACTATGATGGGTACCCAATTTTCTTCATAAGTTATACTTAAGATATTTAGGTATAGGATTATTAATAAATAAATAATAGTAATGACATTAAATGATAAAATATTATTTATAAAATAAATAATTTTAATCATAAAACACCAAAGATATATAAAAAATGTTCATTTAGTACTATATAATAAAAATGAGTATAAAAGGTGACTTTGATACTATTATGGATGATTGAAAAAGATGAACAAAAAGAGTTGTAGAACGTCATTTAGGTTTAATATATTAGCTCATCGAAGTCTTTTAGCTTGAAATACACTTACTAAAAATATTTTATAATATAGAATGTCATTTAGGTTTAGTGTCTTAGCTCATCCAAGTCTTTTAGCTTGAAATACACTTACTAAAATTATTTTATAATACCTTTGTATGTTGAAATGATGTATCTCTATCCATAATTTACCAAATAATATTGATCATTTGTCCTTGTGAAGACGATATATTAGCTATACAAATAAGTTCTACCAAATATTACAATAAACAAATCACAAGGCACAATATCCAATCTATTATTATTAATGAAATTTGCACTAGCACCAAACTTTATTTTATATTTTTTTTTCACTTTCATGTATACACCATGCTTCACCCAAGCCAAAGCTTATGGGTTTGGCTTATTATAAGTATCTATCTAAAATTTGTCTACTAATTCCATGCTTAGAAAATTTTAATACAAATAAGTATTAAAAAGAGCATCCACATTTGTTTTATTCATCTAAAATTTGATCTGGAAAAGATTATAAATTTTACTCTATTTATCACTACTACTACCCAAATATACCTCTCTATTAATGAATCTAAAACACAAAGTCCCATCCACATTTTTGATAGAGGGCATAACCTTCTTAGTTTTATTATTTAGTGGGTGTAATTATGATGTAGCTTCCAAATAAAATACTTAGAATGAGTATCAAAATCATAATTCCCACAATTCCTTTAAGTATCCTTCTTATAAGTGGAATTAGCATTATGCTTACCTTTTACCTTTTCCTTTTCCTTTATCTTTATGCTTAGGCCTAGCTTGTTTCTTTAGAACTATTTGAGAGGTATATAAACCCTTATTCTTGTCTATCTTTAAGTAGTGATCTATAATAAAAAAATTCATGTAAATCCATAGGATTGACCAAAATAACATATCTCCTAAAATGGATATGGAGTCGACCAACATAATTCATCAGGATGTCACGGTCCACTATATTTTTATCCATGTAGACATCGATATTTTAGAACTTAGTTGTGTAAACCTACATGATTTGGAATTATTTTTATTGTATGGACCTTTCTTCCTCATTAAAAATTGGATTAAATTAATTTGTGATTAGCATCTTAAAATCATCTCCCTTTTAAATAGGAAGTTTTTTCTTAACAACTAAGATATGAACATAAAACATGATTGGTTAATTTAACCTTGCAAAATAAATTAGTTAGCTCTCATTATTTGAAGCAAATTAAGATATATATCTTATTGAATTAGTCAATTATCTAGAGTCTCTACATTTACAATTCCATTATATGGTTGAATGTATACCTTTGCCTTAACCTTGAATGGAGGTGAAGCATGGTTGGCATAGGATTGATCTTCAACCTTCACATGCTTGAGAACATCCTTCTTATTTGATTTTAATGTCTTTGTAGAAACACTAATATTCTTGATGAGAATCCCCATTATGAACTCCAACCAATCGATATTGATCATGGAAAGAGAGATGTTAGTCAATCCTTCTTCAAGTTTGTGAAATCACTCTTTTATTGTATGTACATCTTCTTCATCAGAATAAACCACACATTTGATCTATTCCTTCCACTTCCTTATGGGAATGTCTTCTTCAAAGGTAACTAGGATACCTTAAACACTAGGACTGCATCATCTACAGATAGAACTATACGAAAATGTATTTACAAACACATAAAACCACACAAAAATAATATAATACCAATATGATCCATAATATAGGTGGATATTCCAAAACAAGCTTCACAAATGATTGATAGCTGAGTATTCTAGAATAATTATAGTGATAAGAATAGATAAACAAGTGTTGGAATTAAATGTATAACATATAGAACATAATAATAAAGCATGTACTAATAAAAATTATAAGATGAGCACAAGATATGACCTCGAGAAACCTAGTGTGGAAAAAACTCCAGTGGGTGACGATATTGCACATTATTTCTATGATATAATTAATAAATTATATAGTTTACTACTAAACATGGTCTTTATGGATGGAATTTTCACTACTATAGTATCAAACACTTGTACACAATATTCCATTGCACTTCTTAGACACTCTATAGTGATCCAACACAATTGGAACAACTAGAGAAAAAATATGAAATAATGAGATAACATGAAGGACCCAAACTTATAAACTATAATGTGAATTTATCTTTAAGTCTTTTTATTTTAATTTTATGATGTATTCTACCTTCCATAGAGGCTCTATTTATGCCCTTCCACCTTGGAACATGCTAAATAATTGAAACTAACCATCAACAAAAGGTGGAAACACTTGTAACCATTTCTGATTCTCATGTTTTGGTCAGTTATGAAACCATCACTTGAAGTGGACTAACAATTAAAAAACTACTTGGGTATTTTTGTAAACACTACCTATCAACACTCATAGTTATGCAACCACCACCTAAATTCACCAGTAATTTCATTAATCTTGACAAAACCATTAATTTCAAAGGATGCAATCTATCGAGTTCATCAATAGAAAAATGTTTGGACCATCCTAACATTGATTATGTCGTAATAATTTAACTAAATGGTTTAATTTACATGGATGATCTTGAATAAATTTATTATAAAGTGTTTTAAAGACATCAATTACATAATTGAGTATTGTTTAAATGAACTAGATGGTATGTTTAGTAAACTAAATCCATATCTAGAATAAAAGGTCTATCTTTTATCCTTAATTTTAAGACGTAACTACATACACATTCATCTACATCAATTTGGTAAAATATGTAATGCATGTCCTTGAGCAAAGATCAATCAAGGTAGAGTATGCCTATACTTGAAAATGAATGAACAACAATAGATTATAAACTTGTATAGATCCTTTAGAACCTCAATAATACTTTTTTTGGATAATTGTTTATTCTCTTCTTAGTTGTTAAAATTATCATAGATTATTTGTATATATAGGATTCTCATGGTTTAAATTAAAGACCTATTGGTGCACCAAATTTGACCAAAGAAAATGTAAACAAGTTCTAAAAAATAGATCCAAACTCTTAAAGGATGTGACCATAAATAGAAATGACCAAAAAATAAAGAGGATTGTCCAACGAGCTTGACATTTTTTGTTATTTATATGTTGTGATCATGAGAAAATTCTCTCTCTCTCTCTCTCTCTCTCTCTCTCTCTCTCTCTCTCTACCCATTTCTTCATATGGAAAATGATCAGTGGGCTTGGTAATCTCACTTAGGGAAGAATCGACAGACCATTGTTCCTACCCCATATGAAGAAATGAACACTAATAAACAAAGGAGAGAAAAAAAAAACTTGTGAGTATAACAAAAAAATGACAAAACTATGAACATAAGAAAATAATACCACATGAATACACAAAGAAGAAGATGAAAAACAAACAAATACCAATATATTATTAATTCAAAATGATGATATATACAAAACAATGCCCAAAATATTATAATAAATATATTTATACTAAAAGTAAGTGTTACCATATTATATACGCTACTATTATTATGTATATATGTTTCATTGTTACATCCAGCCCTCCTAAAGGCACACTGCTAGATCAAGACATGTCACTTGTCCGCACTTTACTTTGCCATAAGAGGCATCATACCCTTGACAGGGTCCGTAAGCTTATTATTATTATTCATATATTACGCATATGGAGCTTACATCATGGCATATTATTTGTCCCTCTCATAAACAAGAGCAGAAGGGCAAAGCAACTAAATGCAGAACGCCAAAAAAAATAGTTTTAATTTAATACTTCTAAACATTTGTTATTTATAATTGAAGTTATCATATACCATTAACTCACAGATGCAATCTAACCTTCGTAGATAGATCAATGTATAAACATTATATCCTATGTCTAATTAATTAGGATTATAGATCTAAGGATCTTGATCTTACTCCTCTGACCCCACTCCATTGCTCTCTGTAGGATTGGGAGACCCTCTCTTGCATTCACCTCCCTCCCGTTATGTCCTCCACTCGCACACTCATACCACTTACCTGCAAATTCATGGCTTCATCTATACATCTCACCACAATATTACAAGCACCAAAATTTAGGGTAAACCGATTATCAGCAGGCAGAATGGACCCAAATCGTAATCTGAAATAATTTTCACTTCCCCAATTATGCTCCTGTACTTCCAGAGCTCTCCAATTATAAAGATTAACAGCAGGCTTTTTTAGTCTGTTTATGAGAATCCAACTGAGCCTCATGTTGGCTGACAATATTTTGCTCTCAAGATCTTCCTCGCCCTTAATATGATTAGATGAAATCTAAAGAAGGTTACCATGATCACAAATATCACAAGGAAGATCTATTGCCAATGGGAAGATGGTAGGATACCTGCACTCGATTATATCATCTGCAGGTGGAATTAAGATATGATTAATCTCACTGATATGATTGACTCATCTCAATGATTATATATAGTTTTACCATCTTAATAAGCCCCCATTTTAAAATTAAGGATACGGTCCCATGGAAACGGTTTAATTATTTATTTAATGTAAAATTAGTTCTAATATATTTTAATATAGATATTTTTATATTATTTAATTGAAAAATGTTTATAGCTATCAATTTCAATATTTATTTATTTTTTAATTATTAATAATTTTGTTATTTTTTTCACAAAATTTTTATTAAATCATGTTAATATATTTACATTAATATGTTAAGTTCAGAAAAAATAATCAATATTTTATTAAAAAAATATAAATAATTTTTCTAAACTATTTAAAATATTAAAAAATATATCAAAATTTGTTTTTCAAAAATTGTTTATGAGATTGTAACTATGATATCTAACATGTTGGTAAGATTAATCAATATTTCAAAACATAAATTTCAAAACATATAATGGATATTCAACTAGGTAGGGCAAATGATCAAAACACCAAGTGACTATATAAAGGATTAACAGTTGCCCCCATGGTGCAATAAAAGCCGGAGGTGATATGAAGTTTGTTTGTTTTTGATTTGTTGTAAATATATATTGTTTGTTGTTTGTTTGTTTGTTTTTTCTGTTTGTTTTATATATTTATTTTTTTGGTTGTTAAATTTTTGGGATTATCATCCATTTCTTTGGTGAATAAAATACAAACGATATATAAAAATTAATATTTTTTTAATTTTATATGCTATATATTTTATATTAATATTAGTTTGTATAATTTTTATTTTAATAATATATATCAATTTTTATAATATTTATGAACGATTAGATTGTCAACATTGTAAAATCTATTGTGATATCTTTAATTTTATATTTTAATTGTATAAATCATTAATTACAAAGCTGAAGTTCTTGTGAATGTTGTGGAAAGGGTAGTTCTTTCAACCTTTTCTCCTCTAATTTTCAGAGTTTTACATATTTCCTATCTTTCATTCTTGCAAAGTGTTCATAGGTAAATGTATGAGAGATGTACATATAATTGATTGCATGTACTCTTGATATGGTTATGAATGTTAAACCTTGGCATTGAATGTCTCCAATGTCAATTGTTGCTTTATGGAGTGTCATTCCATGTGCTTTGTGTGTATAGTTAGTGTCCATGCCATATCTATAACCATCTGCCAATGATTACCTCGTGTGATAGGAGGAACTGACACATGTGTAGGATTTTTTGCATCCCATGGGGGGCTTGAATAATTGTTGAATCAAACAATTACATATATGGGTAGGATGGGCGGCTTCGAATATGAGTTGTAAACGATGTCTATAATTTCTCCAATCACTACATTAACCAAACCTGCTTTCACCCATAGATTGGATGTCAGAATAATTTTTTGTTTCTTACATAGAAGCACAACTAACTCAAGTTGAGTGTCATTGTATTTCATTGTATTTGTTTATCTTCCTTGTTTGGCTCTACATAAAATAATTAACATATTATGTGATTTAAACATGTGTTTATTATACATTATTTCTAATTCATTTATTGCATATAAATGTGTAGAGATCTTAAAAATTTCTTGTTCTTCTAGAGGTATGGCTGATGTTGTTCTGGACATGAGCATATTCCAATCTTCTTTTGTTGGGTTTGCATCTCTGATTTTAGTTAACAATTTCTTAAATTATTTTTGATTTGTTGATCATCCTTGTTGGTGATTTTTTTTTTCTAATATAACAACTGTATCAAATGTGTGCCATAATATGTGTCCAAAAAGTATGTCGACATACATTAAAATGTCATTTATAGGTGGGAGTTGTCCCAGGTCTCCAATGAGTATAATTGAGCACCTAAAAAAGTCTTTATTATTTTTTTGAGGAAAAGCTTCATGCTATCCATTATTTATCTTAGCAAGCATGTTTGGCCCTATAAAGCTCATTTCATCTATGAGCACATATTGAATGTGTCTCATTTATTCTTAGAAAGTTATTAATGTTTGTCCCTCTAGCATTTTCATTTCTTGGATAGGGCTATGAAGTGTTGAATGTATTGTTGATGCATTATGTTAAATACTACTATGCCAGTTGGCGCAAGAAGAAGTAAAGGAGACTTGATGTTTCCTAGAAGCTTATCTAGGGTATGCTTGATTATGCTAATCAAGTAAGATTTCCCTGTCTCTGTTGTATCTTGTATAATCATATAGAGTGATGTACTCTTTGGTTCCTTTTAGCATGCTAGTGAATTATGTTAAACGCTATCTACTAAGTTTTTGATAACTCATATGATTGCGGTTTGTTGCTGCACTCAATGTTTGCATCTTTTATAATTGCACATTATGAATCTATGAATTATTGTGTAGTTATGTGTAGATTGAATGAGGTATCTAAATGATTCTAGTTGTGTATGTTGTCAAAGTCATGGAGTCCAAGCATGTCGAAGTCATCTAGCTTAGTGTTTTTAGATGGGTGTGTATGAGATATGATTTCCCACTAGTGTATTTTCATGCCCTGTTGTAGATGTTCTTCATTATCATTTTATTCACTACTTGTTTTGAGAATGTTATTTTATTCTATAGGTATTTGTCCAGTATGTCATGGATTGTAAGAATATTTCATCTCTTCCTAATGGCTATTAATGTCTCCATTCAATCCAATGTCTGTTGCAATGTTCTAGAATGGTTTGTAAAGAAAGAGTTGTATCCAACAAAAATCCTCATATATTGGTGATTTAATAGCAAGTTTGGAGAAAAAATGAGGGAATATATAAAAAAGTTGATTGGTTTGGTTTCTTTTTCCTTTGATTGCTTTTCCTCTTATTATTGTTAGACCATGTGCAAGAAGCCTCAATGAGTGGTATCTCATAAAGGAAAGAAGGGTGTTTTAGATATGCATCAATGAAAGATGGTAAATTATTGTTATTAGATGTACTTTAAAGAACTTGTCTGAATATTTGTTTGCTAATAGATAAGGTAGTGAAGGTTTGGCTAAATTTTTTTAAAGGTAGCTTTTGCAACATGTGGCATGCTTCTTGTGCACCTATGTCTCGATCAATAATAGTTTCTAATAAAGACTTGCTATATGAAATCCTGACTCTACTTTCAACTCCAATTATAGACGATATCCTTGTTAGCTTGTGATGGTAGCTTTATGATTTGATTTACACTTTATCGCATATTTTTCTATATATTTGAGAATAGCATGTTGGAAAATCACTTATTAGGAATCTATGTTTGTATGTCATATTGAAAGCATTATTGCATTATGGATATTGAGTCTTTCATCATTTCTTGTTGGAAGGTAAGTCTTTCAGCCTTGAGTATCAATGGACATGCTTGAATTTGCTTCTAATGTACATGGAGAATTGTATCTGCACTGTAAAGTCATTATTTTTTTGTGCAAGCATGTAGACTCACTACATTTTATATGACATTGGAATCTATTTGAAAGTTCTTCATAATATTTTTGAGGATCGATATGTAGTATTGCATCAGTGGTAAGAAAGCATGGGTCATCAAGATCAAAGTGGTGGATTCTTTGATGGAGGCTATCATTATTATGTGGGTTCCATGGTATTACATATTGATCAAAATATTTCCTTACAAAATCAACTCAGCTACATTTTTTGAATTTAGTGTATCCATGTTCAGTGCATTTTCTAACCATATGAATCCATGGATGTGTGTGGATCCTCTAAGTTTCCATTCATATCTAAGTATAAAAAATAAAATAAATAATTTTAACATGATGTAGGTTTTATATATAGATATAAAATGTATGAAAAAGATGATTTTAATAGGAATACCTATACAAATAGTCTTTGATGTGAAGATGTCTATCAAGAATCCCATCATAGAAGATTGCAAACCTTTTTTCCATGTATGAAGATTCAAGTTGGGGTTTCATAATTATGCTCTAATTTTTCCATTAGATAGTGTTTTGTAGAGTAGAATTTGAGGCTTTCGACATGATTGTATGTAGGTCTGGGCATTTAGTGTCTACTACACTAAAGGTGAAGAATATTGTTGGTGATCCCAGTTGTGTGATCATAAATATTAATTCACTTATGTATTTTGACCAGAATACACGTGTGCCTCTATGTGTTGACCTAAAACACATTAATTTATATGAAATAGTTGCATTAGGCAACTATGCTAAATATGCATGCAAGTTTAAAATTGTGAGTGGCAAGCTGTCTTTTATGTTTCTCTTTGTAAATACTGATAAGTTTGTTTGGATTTGATATCACATAATTAGGTTTAAAAAGAAATAAAAAAACATGGGTGGATTCCAAATCAATTATCTTGATATCTTAGCAGGGGCAAATCATATTCATGTAGCTGAGTATTTTTAATATGAGGCTATTGGAACATGCAAAACCCTATTGGGAAAAGAGTCAAAAATGCCATAGAAAATAGCCCCTTGGTTTTTTATTCATTGATAGGTGAATTGATAACATCTATCCAATTAATTAAATGTGGGTATGGATATGTCATTCACATAGTCTCCTATGCAGCTGACCTCTCTTCCTGCATTTGGTAGAGAAAATACAAATGACGTTTATTGGTGTTGTAGATTTGTAGGTGCATTTATGTCATCTTCAAAGTTGTCATTGGTATTTAGCATATCTTGAGTTTGCATTTTGATGTGTTGAAGGAGTGAGGATATATTAGTAGGTCGTGATGGTAGTGCATCTAGTGCTTTATAATCAACTTCAACATATGCATAGTAGGGGTCATTTTCCATTTTATAGTGCAGAGCTTTGATTATACGTGATTTGGTTACAAAGCAATCATATGGTTTGTTCTCTGACTTAATTCTTATTAATACTAATATATCAAGGTTTGTATGATGTTATGGTAATTACTTGATAATAAAAGATATATCTTGTGGGTAAATAATAGTATGCCCACTATATTTGTATTATCCACCCCATGCATGAGTTACCTATAGTATTGGATTAACTCTTACAATGAGCATTTCTTCAACTTGATTGAGTTTAGACAAGACTTTAGGTTGTATTCCTAGATCCATATTATTCACTACACAAAAGTGATTAATATTGGTTTCACTAATGCATTGAAAATAAGTAAGGGTACCATGATGATTTCTTATTTGAATGTCTGGATATGATTTTTTACAAATGGAGCATGAATGCATTGCACAAAAACTATCTATTCTTTCATAGAATCTATTTTCAAGTTGCCTAATAGCTTCATCTATAATTGGTGGGAAAATATTGATTTTCTTTGTATGGTATTGAAGCCACCAATGTGCATTTATTTTGTCCTTGTTTATTTCATAATTTAAATGGGTCTTTTTATTTGAGTGTTCACTTCCCACTAGTATCTGCATTGTTCACAATAGAAACATTAATTAATAAATTGTTAAAAGAGGTATCTATAGCTAAATTTATACCAGCTGAGAATAGTATACTATTTAAATGTATTTTTTTCGAGTAATATTCTGTACAGTCCACCTCATTATTTGATGTAGTTAAAAATTATTTTGTGTTTGCTTAATATCAGAAGCAAAATCAAAATATGTATGTTCTTTGGCCACTTTATTTTCTTATCCAATCAGTCATTAGGTTATTTTGAGACCCATATTTGTCAACAAAAATTGTATTGAATCATCCTGATGTATATATCAATACAAAATCAACCATGGATTAAGTTTTTGATTATCTAATTTGTTTTAAAATGCAAAGAAAGTAAATGCATATCAAACAATTTATGATTTAGTGAATAAAACGTTTGAAACTCAATAATACCAATAAAAGGTTTTCAATATTTATTTTATTTACATATTACATACATGCAACTGAACACAAGCTAAAATTAATTACATCAATTGTAGAGTTAGCTTCTATTAATCTCCATTAAATAGACTAAAGAAAGATGTATCTACTAGAGTAGATTCATCTTTAATTGCATTCAATATGGTATGATGCAATTGTTCTTTGTCATTATAAATTTTTAATTTTGTTAAAACTGTGAAATGGAACCTACAAAATAACACTTTATTATTAATCTCCAAAAGCTCATCATTGTGCTGCAAAACCCATTACTACAATAAAAGCATCATCAAATGGAGTGGACCATATTTTTATTATAGGATCTTCCATTATAAAATTAATTACATACTTATATTCATAATTTTTAATAATATTGTGGCATTTTGGACAATGCCACATTGCCTCATTATTTTTAATCAATTTCTTTTTGCAATATTTATTATTGATTAAAGCAGTGCATGCAAGATAACATAATTTTTCCAGTTTAATATGTATTATTGTGTCATCTAATGTAAATGTATTTTATTAGCTGATAACTCTTGATTTATAGATCTTCCTAATTTTTTTATGTTGAGTCAGTCTTACACTAACTGATGCACCTTGTACAATTTTATTAATTTCTTCAAACCATTCCCTAACCCCATGTACCTCAGGGATGTTTAGATTGATGAGAAGTTGTGTATCTAAACTGATCCCTATTGTTTTCCCATTTTATGATTGTAATTTCCCCTTTTTAATGGTAAGAACTAGAGCCAACTACAACATAGAAGTGCATATATCTACTAGTATTTTCTCATCTTCAGCAAAAAATCCACCCCAAAGGGTCACTTTAATGTTACATTCAGAGCTATCTTATAATATTAGTTTTATTTTAACAAATGTGGTTCCATCCGGCCTTTCAAAATGAGATGCATCAATAATGGATATAACAATACCAATAATGTCAATTTTTGTGTTTGAAGTTGCATCTTTAATGTCGTTAATTTTCTTAAAGTTAAACTAGAATAATGGGATGGTATAACATTCTTCAAAACAATGTTTAATAGAAGATGTCATGTTAAGACTGATTTCCCATGGGATTTTTGAATTGTTGTATTTCTTGTTGGCATATTTTGATGTGTCATTTGAAATTGCATATATTTTCCCTTCTTGAATCTAGTTGAAGCATTAATTTGCTACCTGACCAAACGAAGTTACAATAATGGCATATCCCTCACTATCAATAATTTTGAGGTTAAAAACTTACCCTAAACCATTGGTATTTGTGTAATTACGCAATATCCCTTTTTTAAGCACTCTACCCTCAACAATCTAATTAATATTTTATGGATTTAAATTTTTTACTATAGTTTAAGGCATCATCGGCATGCATTCTCCTCCATATTCTGAAGATGATGGCTTGTTGATTCGATTTCTTCTCTATGAATATCCATTATTTGAGATTGAAAATTGCTGGGTAGATTAAAATGTTTGATTCATTTGTAGTTTGTATGGGTGGTGCCCTATAAAATAAATTTGAGATGGGGTATTGATTAAATCAAAAAATTCTACTTTCTACCTATAATATTTTGTAAATACAAAATATAAATTTTATTGAATTTGAATCTCAATCCATTTATACAATATTCAATTATTAAATAAAGTTTGACCTTGAAAAAAAAAATCAAAAATTTTCTCTATGTTGTCTCTTTAATAAAAACACATAAGATATTGGACACATAAATAAATAAGTAAAAATCACACATAATATTTAAACAACAAAAAAGGAAATCCTTTTATTTTTTTATTTATATTTAGATTCAAAAATCAAGTTGATTTGAATTGTTTTACATTTCGAATCTTTTTTTGCCCTATTTGGACATTGTGATTTAGACATAGGATTGGGAACATGCATTCCACTTTGAGATGATATATGTTCTATTTCAAACCCTCTATAATATGTTTTCTTAATTTTAAACCTTGTAATGAGAATTATTTGAGAATCGATAATTGAGAAATGTTTCATTAAATCTTATTTTAAAGGGCCATAGGAGGCTTCTACATTCTATGATACGAAATACGAATGACAAATTGTTTTCTATAAAAATTATCTTTTTACTATATTTGTTTGATGATCAAAGTCCATGTTAGAGTCTCCTTTGATACAATAGTATTTTTTTGACTTTTGGTTGACATATTAATCAAATATATTTGATTAAAAAATAGATAACATCACACAATATTATGAATACTAGTAACATTAAATGTCAAGCATGAACATAAATGGAATGATAAAAAATATTTTATTAATAATAAATGAAATACATATATGTAACTATTTTAAAAATAAATCAAAGTTGTTATTGTATATATTAGATTGATCCCTTGTTAACCTGTTTAAAAATATTTTGCATATGCAATCTAATGTCCAACTGGGGATGTGATGAGTTAGCATCATAGGATTTTTAATCCATCCATTGAACTCATCTCCCGGAACCAAATAAGGCACTTACAAGTAGATATTCTAAGGTGACTAAATGGCAAAAGTAGTTGTCCAATGATTTTTTATATATTTGAAATATTATAAAACTATAAGTAATGGAAAGAGCATTTCAAATTTTCACAAATCACTTTTTAATGTTTTAAAAAAAAATACATTTTTATATATTAATATAAAAATACAAACTTTGAAATCAAAATTTGATAAAAAACATTTATCTAATTAAGTAAATTGTTTTTTTCTCCAACATTTTTTTACCATTTTGAAAGAATATACAGTTTAGTACATTTAGGAAAAATAAAAAATTGAAAATAGTATTTTCTACAATTTAATTGACATTTGATTTAAAAACATATAACATCACATAATAATATGAATACTATTAACATTAAATGTCAAGCATATATAACTGCTTTAAAAATAAATTAGAGTTATTATTGTATACATTAGATTGATCCCTCATTATCTTGCTTTAAAAACTTTTATGTATGCAGTCTAACATCCAACTGGAGACTTGATGAGTTATCTTCATAGGATTTAAAATATGTTTGCTGAATTCATCACTTGGTACCAAATAAGACACTTGCAAGGATAGATTCTGAGATGGCTAAATGCCCAAAGGAATTTTCCAATGATTATTTATATATTTAAAAGATTATAAAACTAGGGATTTTTTTTTAATAACAAAATAATATTTATTTCAAGTCATGGAAAGAGCAATTCACATTATAATATATTGATTTTTGATCTTCAAAAAAAAAATACATTGTGTGTGTGTGTGTGTGTGTGTGTGTCTATATATCTGTGTGTGTGTGTGTGTGTGTGTGTGTGTGTGTGTGTGTGTGTGTGTGTGTGTGTGTGTGTGTGTGTGTGTGTGTGTGTGTGTGTGTGTGTGTGTGTGTGTGTGTGTGTGTGTGTGTGTGTGTGTGTGTGTGTGTGTGTGTACACACACACACACACACACACACACACACACACATATAACCTTTAAATTCTATATATCATTCTAGAATATGCTACATATAAAGGAATTTGAACTCTATGCATTTGTATTCTAGCTTTATACTATAAAATAATTTGAATGTTTGTAATTTTCACCCCTGATCTATTCACACTATTATTCATCTTACTACATCAACAAAAAAATCAATGAAACATCAGTCTATATAATGGTCTACTTTTGGTCTATTCACACTAATTTACATCTTGTTACATAAAGGAAAGGAAGCAATGGTCCATCAGTCTATATAATGGTCTATTGTTGTTCATTATTAGTCTAATTATTATTTTAAGAATTGGGGATACTACTAACCTTAACATAAGAACTAAAATGATCAATCCTGCTACATAAAGGAGAGAAACCAATAAACCAATGGACATCACATTATTATAACAAGATAAATAAAAGGTATTTCTATTATATAGTAGAACCAGAATGCTCACATTATTGTCTATCTTATTAAATAAAGGAAAGGAACCAATGAACAATTAGTCTATATAATGGTCTACTATTTCTCATTATCAATACTAAGTATTATCTTCAGCATTGGGGATACTACCCTTCACATAGATCCTAATCCTACTACATAAAGGAATGGAACCAATGCACCAATAGGGATATGCATTATCATATCAAGACAAACAAAAGGTGTTACTATTACACAGTAGACAATTATATAGAATGTATATAATTTCGAAGGTATTATATATACAAGCAAGATGTAGGGTATTATATGTATTGTAATAAGATGGAAAATATCATACCATTATATAGAATGATGGTTCATTGGTTCCTTTCCTTTAGGTAGGTAGATGAAGGTCAACACTCATCTCATAAAGGCATATTGGTATAGTTTGTGTAATACATTTGGGTTTATTGTATGTTGAATGTATTATTTACTACTTGAAGGAATTAATGATTAGTTTATTAAAGTTTGTATAATAATGATATGATACATATAAATCAGTAAATGCATATGAATTAAACACATAATCATTGTTGGATATGAAACATATAAAGGAATTTGGACTCTATACTTTTGTATTCTAGCTAAACACTAGTCACACAAAACTCTGACACTTCCCCTAAAACATTAATTGCTTGAAGCAATCAACAATATAACTTGATGTGTTTCCATGATATTTTTATTATTAACATGATAAATTTATAAACAAAAAGGAACACCAACTATTTCTCAACCCCATAAGAAAGACTAATACTAAGTACTAAGTTGATATAAACATAAAATAGAGAGAAACATCATACTCATATATCCACCAACTATGTGGTAAAAACATAATACTAAGATATCCACTGCAAATATGAGACTTTCCATTAGCAACAAGAAATTAAACATTAAAAGCATCCATCCATATCACCAATTAAGGGAGTTATATGAGTCACAAAAGATAGATACACATTTAAACATATAATACGGTAAGATCCTAATATCATTCCCAAATAGGCATACCATCAGGGGGTTTAAGAAGTCAAAAATACAATCAATGTTTAATTCCATGAGGCTTATATTATTAAATTGATTTAGTTATCAAGAAAAATAAACACAACAAGTGTTTTTCAATCCCATAATAAACATATATAAATACACATCCTTCATATTGGTAGAATTATCACTAAAAAATTAATCAGTATTATGTTGACTAATTAAATGAATTAATGATTAGTTAGAGAATAATTTTTTTTATGTTGAATATACTATTGCATGGTTGAAGGAATTAATGATTAGTCAGGGCATAGTCATCCATTCAACACAATTTATTTTTATAGTTTGTGTAATTAGGTTACTACATATAATTCAGTGAACATATTATTCATTCAATGGAATAAACTGCAACCCCACATATTCTAGGTTAACTATGATTCTTAAGGCACTTCCCCCAGCCCACTGACATAGTCCAGAGGAAGAATGAACACATAACAAGGGGTCAAAATCCCAAACATTTAAAACTCCTATAAAGTTTAAATCCAAAGGGAGTCGGTTAAGGCTAATGTGTTGAACCATAGCCAGTGTGTTTCTAATTTAATAACTAAAATTAAAAACAATCCTAGCTATCTGGATATAGAATTTACCTAGTTGGGCTAAGTCATAAAAAAATTCCAATATCATTGAATGACATGATTGAGAATGACTGTAATGAGGTGATGGCAAGGGATCTTACTAGGATGAAGGCTTTTGCTAGTGTTATAAATAGTTATAGATCTCACAATTTTATTTTTTATTTGAAAATAATGACAAGTTCACTCATACTAATTCATTACTAACCTTATTCCCCTATTGACTACATTAGTGGGGCCCACCATTGCCTTTTTAATCATAGATATTTTATATTATTTATTTGAATAAATGTTTAGAGATATCAATTTCAATGTTTTTATTTTGGAATTTTTGTATACTACCTTTTATCAATATTTTTTTTCAAAAAGTTTACACTAAATCATGTCAATCTAATTACATTAATATGTTAATCTCAAAAAATATTTTACTAAAAAATAATAAGAATTCAAACCACACTATAACCAAGACATTAAGATTTTTTATTGAATTTAGAGAGAGAGAGAGAGAGAGAGAGAGAGAGAGAGAGAGAGAGAGAGAGAGAGAGAGAGAGAGAGAGAGAGAGAGAGAGAGAGAGAGAGAGAGAGAGAGAGAGAGAGAGAGAGAGATTTCCAAGTGATGGTCAAATAGACATGAAATATAAGGTTGAAACTAAGATAGAACAACCTCAGGAACATTACAATGAACCACCCCCAAAATTGACATTGTAAAACATTGCCAATATAATTATAAGAATAAAATTAATTTTCCATTTTATTTTGGTTTATATACCAATAATTCCTAATTTGAATTTGATAAGTCTATAATTATACAACTGTATTAAAGCATATAGGGCATGATATGATGGAGAAAAACCATGATTTCTCTTTTATAGATATTAATTATGTGAGTACAAAAGTAATTAATTCATTTCCTTAATGAATAATTTAAGGAAAATTAAAGAATTTATTACCTTCTCATGTATTCATTCTAACATGAAAATTCATATAGGAATAAGGCATGCATTTGCTACATTGTTTGTTGATATACATTGAGTGTTACTTACCATATGTTTTCCTAACTTAAAGCCCTAATATAATAATTGAAGGATACTGTAGAACCCTAAATGCATACCCTATTTTTCGGGTTTGTGATGTTTTTTAAGGGTTTTAGATAAGGAAATTAGTTTTCAAGTATTTTTATAGAATCTAAAAAAAATAAAAGGTTTATGGAGCCTTAAAGCAGATGGATAAGGTCATTATATCAATTTTCATGCATCTAAACTTTCATAGAAGTGACCCTACTCTTCCAAAAATAACTGAACTCTTTTGAAAACGTCTCTACTCTTTCGAAAGTGTGTACTAATAATTATGAGGAGTAATCTCAATTCACTCCATTTTTCTAAGTTTTGTTCATCTCTTTATCTAAACTTACGTTAACTTAGTTTTATTTTATGACTATTTTCATATCTATATAAAAATTAAATATTATTATTTAACCCCTTTTAACATTTATTGTTACATCAAAAATATTCTCTATTATAATAATTTAAAAATATATATCAATTAACCTAATTACACTATTTTGTGAATTACGTATTGATGTTGATGTGAAAACCATTTCCTCATAAAACAATAGGCTCAAATATTGGAGGTTATTCTCCCCGTTAACCTTGATAAGATTGAACTACATAATTTGAATTCCGTCAAAAATTAAAATATCTTCACCTATCAAAAATGAAATGTGGTGGTTTTCATTATTAAAAGGTGTTAATGGGATTTAAGTTTAGAGAAAATCAAATTAAAAATATAGATTATTAATTAATTATAGATTTGTAATAAAGCGATGATAGGTGCTTTTTTATTTTTTTACATCTAACCTGGCTAACACCCATTTCTACTCCAAACAATATTTTTGTTTACATGCCATTATGACCCTTATGTACTTAAAATCAAATTCTATGATATCATGGGTCTCCCAACAACTCTCTTTATCTTTAATATACATGAATAGATTTAATCTTCGTTTTCTTTTTGTCTTCTACTTTTATTTATTGATGGACCCATATTACAATCAATTTTGCTTGTCTTCAATTCTTCATTTTCATCTTCAAATTTTATTGATTGATAGACCCGTATTACATTCACTTTCACTTGTTTTTTAATATATTACATTTATAATATTCGTTATATATGTTTAATGTTGTTTATTTATCAGATACTTTGATTTTAATAGAGAATATTTAAATTAAAGTTTATTTTTAATATAGAGAATAATTATTATAAAGTTGGATAATGCAAAAGGAATAATTTCCATACTGGACGATGTAGTAGTTCTTTGTAGTGGGAATATCTATTATGACTCGTAACATTCAAATTAATGGTATTAATCATGGTGGCTCATCAAATTAGATGGCACCTCAAAAAAATAAAAAAAATACTTTGCCTAACACTTATAATTTTATCCAATTGACAAGATAATATAGATTACAAAGATAAATAAAATGACACTAATAGTTGGAATTTTGTCCATGATTATGTAAAATGTCCTACTAGAGCTGACTTGGAGATAAAAAATTAGATGATCCTATGCCTTGTCTATCTATACTTATTGCTACTCCCACTACCTAGTAGTATTTTGTGGTCTAATGGCTCTTATTTGTATATGCTTTTAGTTGTTTAATTTTTCACCTATTTTATTAAAAAGTGTTCTATAAATTAATTTTATAATTAATTTGAATTTCACTAAGTATATATTTTTTGAAGTATAATATTATATACTCATTTTTTTATATGACGATTTATTATAACACTATATATATACAAAAGTAAGTTTTTATATATATAAAAACTTACTTATTTATATATATATATATATATATATATATATATATATATATATATATATATATATATATTTATTAAATTCTTTTATATAAAATATTGTGTGATGACTCAAAAGAATTTAGTTTATATTATAAAAATATTATTGTGATAGTTTAAAAAGAATTATTTATATTTTAAAAATATTGGTGTGAGTTTTACTTTTTAAAGTTTTAATAGTTATAAAGAAAATAAATAAAATTGTGAAATATGAGTCCATAGATGCTGGGACTAAATTTGATGATCGACTTTTCTTATTGTTAAGAAAAATGACGATTTCGACAGTTTATCATAAACTTAAGAAAAAAATATTAAAAATAATATATATTATTATTATATTCTTTTATAATTTTGATAGTTTATCAAAAACTTAACCTTTTACCTGATACAATCTTTTTAAAAAGTAAATAAATAAAAAATGGATGAATGAAGGATTGTATTTTAAAAAGGAAAAACGTAAATACGTTCATATGGCCATCAAATTTAGCTGCAGGGAGTCATTTCGTAAGTTATACGTAATGTTGAAATGTCGACTGCGTAAAAACAACGTGCCAATCAGCTATCATAACAAGGCCCCACGATCCATTGTAAAAACCGGCGTTAAGTGACGGTGAAAATCAAAATCGTGGTATAGGTACCGCATGACCTCTGCGACTGCGGCCCCCTAACAACCCCATAACAAATACCATTCCTTTTCAAATTTGCGGACTTACTAAATTCCGCAAAACAAAGATGGTTGACATTAATGTTTTCATTTCTTCCGAACACGGACACAGCGGCTGAGGTATGCACTTCAATAATTTGGTTTTCCATGCATATTTTCTTATTTATATTAAAGACTTTAAATATACCGAGATCCGTTCATATCCAGCTAATGACTGATATAGATAACCAGTGGGCATCCCAACAATTCATTTGGGTAAAAAAAATCCTTTATTTATTCCTTTGTCTGCCTCGCAAAGATGATGTAATAATGCCTACCTTAGCTGTTATATAGAAGGCAAATACGCCGTTAGAAATTCATATAATCGGTAGGATATGCTCAGTGGAATGTGGTCAAGCACTGATATAGTTTCAGAGATTTTGAGGAGGGTGGATGGCATCAGACGCGCAAAAGCAGGATGTTGCTGCTCTGATTTGCGCACCGTTGCCAACGAAGAACCTCTGTGGGAAGATGTCTGTCGCTCTCATTGGCCTTCCATTCGAGAAGAGGGCGTTCAAAGATTGATATCTTACTTGGGTGGATTCAAAAAGCTTTATGCGGACTGTTTTCCCCTTATCGATGTTTCCGAACAGGTTCTTGTCAATTCCAATGAAGATTATAAGAAAATTTTCAAACCTAATTCGTTTGTGCAGGATGATGATGAGAGACAGGATGAGGTTCATGATGATACGGTTTCTCTGGCTGATTTTGTATCGGATGTTGATATTCACTATGTGTGGCAAATTCCAGCTGCAGATGATATGATCGGTTGGAGGTCTTCTACTATCTTCCCGTTGGCAATAGATATTCATTGGAGTATTTCTGATGGTACCCACCTTCGCTTTCAACTAATGTTATTAAGTGGGAGGAAGATTTTGAGAGCAAAATATTGTCGGCCAACCTGAAGCTCAGTTGGATCCTCATCAACAGGCGAACAAAGCATGCTGTGAATGTTTCTAGTTGGAGACCTCTAGAAGTACAGAAGCATAATTGGGGCTCTGAAAATTATAACAGATTTGTTAGCGCTTATTCCCAGATATCTCCGCTTATTCCCAGTTATCTCCGCAGTTTACTCTTTCCTCTTGCGCCGGTTAACTCTGTGTGCATGAATAACGGATGCTCTGTTATTTATGCCTCTTACGCCTAGTTAACTCTGCTGTGCATGCTAACAAATGCTCTCTAACTGTTGCATTTCCCTGAGTTAAGCTCATGTGCGTGAGTTAAGCTAACAAAGGATGTTTACATAATGTAAGATGAACGCATCTTTGGTAATAATGAAAAATTCTAAGTTTGTTTTTCAACAAGCTGCTCTGTTTTTTTCTCTTCTCTATTTTTTTTCTTCTCTGTTTTTTTTCTGCAAGTTATCAATTTAATACTGCTTTTCCAGCAAGATCTATAATTTATTTTGCAGATTCTACTGCAATTTTACATGGTATCAGACCCTGGTTGCTAGAAAGAAGAAGTACAGTATTTTTTTTTGTAGATTAGAAGATCAGAGCTAAAAAATGGAATGTTCACCCTCTGCCATTCTCACACCATACAACTATTTTGATTGGAAGCCAAAGATTCTACTTCAGCTCAGAAGTAGAGGCCTCTATCGGATAGTTATGAATACAGAGGTTGAACCCAATCCAGCAGTTGAAAAATCCAAATACTTCAACCGCATGGATGAAGCATTTGGTTTGCTATGCTTATCCATCTCTCTAGAATTGTTGTTTCATGTTGAGGCATGTACAACTCCAAACCAAGTTTGGAATACATTGGAGACTCTTTTTGGAAAGCAAGATGAAATGCGGGGTCATATCCTTGAAAATGAGCTCAACTCATTAGATCCAAGGATTTTTGATAATATTCAAGATTTCTTCACAAAGTTCAAGGCCTTATTGCTTTAGCTCAAAGGATCTGGTATTGACAAATCCAAGGAAGAAAGCAAATTAATCCTTTCTATTCTATCAAAGTTGGGTCCAGAATATGCAGTATTTGTCTCTGCTTTCCACACAATTAGGCTCACAACAGGAGCAACTTGGAAGATGCCCACACTGGATACCTTCATTGAGTCTCTAGTACATGAGCAGGATAAGCTTATAAAGATGGGCACATTGAAGAATTCCAAAGCTCATGCACTTGTTGTGCATGCAAATGGGAAGAACAATTCCAAATCCAACCAGCAATTCAAAGGCAAAGAAAAAAAGGATTCATATCCAAGAAAGGAAGGCAATCCCAAACCTCCAGATGGATCTACTGGCTCAAAAGAAAAGGACAAAAAGGGCAAATCAAAGTGCAGCTATTGCAATCGTGGGTACCATCCAGAATCATCATGCATGAAGAAGACCATTGATCTCATGGCTCAGACACTTCAACAACATAATCTTGGTAGCCTTATCCCTGAGAGTGCCAAGAAGAAGCAGGAAGAAAAAGCACCTGAAACAAGAGACAATGCTCATGCATTGATTGCTATTCATTCTTCTTCAGATGCATGGATCATAGACTCTGGAGCTTCACACCACATGGCAGCCACAAAAGAAGCTCTTTCTTCTTTGAAACCATATTCTGGTTCTCCTATTCTCATGGGAGATAGTTCTCCTGTAGAGGCAACTGGAATAGGGAGGGTAGAGGTTGGAATTGGAAGTTTTGAGAATGTCTTACATATTCCAAAGCTTTCTGTTAATCTTCTTTCTGTGTATCAAATGACACATACTGGAACTGGTAGGAGAGTTGAATTCACCCCTGATTCGGTGACCATATTTGACATGCAAGACAACTCCAAAATTGCTATTGGTAAGGCAAATCATCACTCTCATCTATACACCTTTTCTGATTTTGTTGCTAAATCAGATTCTACTTTACTTCTAACACATGCAAATGATGAAAGTAGAATTTGGCATGAAAGATTTGGTCATTTAAATTTTAGATACATGCAGCAACTTAACAAACAGGAAATGGTTATAGGCTTGCCAGCCATAGACTTTTCTGATGGAATTTGTGAAGGATGTGCTCTTGGAAAGCATCCACAAGAAAAATTTTTAAAGGGGAGTGCATGGAGAGCCTCCTCTCCTTTGGAGCTTGTTCACAGCGATCTTATGGGTCCATTTCCTGAACCTTCCATGAGCAAAGCCAGATATGTGTTAACATTCATTGATGATTACACAAGATACACATGGGTGTATTTTCTCAAATTCAAATCTGAGGTGTTTGAGAATCTCAGGATTTTCAAAGCCCATGCAGAGAAGCAGTCTGGAAAAATGATCAAGATCCTCCGCACAGATAATGGAGGGGAGTATGTCAACAATTATGTCCAACATCTTTGTGATGAAGCAGGAATACAATTGCAGAACACAGTTCCATACACTCCACAACAAAATGGGGTAGCTGAGAGGAAGAACCGATCTTTGAAAGAGATGGCCAGCTGCATGTTGCATGCTAGGTCCCTTCCCTCCAAATTGTGGGCTAAAGCAATCAACTGTGCTTCATACATACAAAACAGATCTTTTCACAAATCTGTCACAGGACAAACACCTTTTGAAGCATGGAGAGGCAAGCAACCAGAAGTCACACATTTTTGCATCTTTGGATCTCGTGCTTGGGCACGCATTCCTGTAGATAAGAGGAAGGCTTTGGAGCCTCAAAGCAAAGAATGCATCTTTGTTGGATATCCAGATGGTGTAAAGGGATACATACTCTAGATCTTTCCACAGAAACACTCTTCATTGAAAGGAGTGTCTACTTTGATGAAAATCTTCCACATGCATCTCAGGTACAACATGCCACCACCTCTATGCTTCCTCATCTTACAAATCTTAGAGATACATGCAATCATTCTGATCTTATTTCAGATATTTTTGAATCTGATTTAGAGGAACATGAGCATGCATATGCTGATCCACAACCAATCCTTGATTTGGATTATAGTGATGATTCAGTATCCCATGTGGAAAATCAAAAAACAAGGAGCTTAGCTGATATATATGAAGTTCCTCATGCACTCTCAGCTACCGAGCCCATCATGCCGATGCATGCTTATGTGGTTCTAGCATCTGACCCTCAAACTTATGCAGAAGCTATAGGGAATCTGCTTTGGGAAGCAGCCATGGATGAGGAGTACAACTCCCTCATTGCAAACCAAACTTGGGATTTGGTTCCACTTCCTTCCAATCGCAAGCTTGTCAGATGTAAATGGGTCTATAGGACAAAGAAATCAGCAGATGGACATGTGAGCAGATACAAAGCATGGTTGGTCGCCAAAGGTTTTCAACAAGTTCATGGCATTGACTATGATGAGACTTTTGCTCCAGTGGCAAAAATGGACTCCATTCGATTGGCTCTTGCCATTGCAGCATCAAGAAGGTGGGAGGTTCATCACATGGATGTGAAAAATGCATTTCTTCACGGTGATCTTGAGGAGGAGATCTACATGGAGCAGCCACAAGGGTATATACAAAATTCCTCATTGGTATGTAAACTCAAGAAGTCACTCTATGGCCTCAAGCAGGCACCTAGAGCTTGGTATGCTAAAATGGATTCTTATCTTCTATCTCAAAATTTCATATGATGCAAATCTGATCCAAATGTTTATATGCTAAGAACCTCTGATTCTTTGTTGCTCATAGTACTCTATGTAGATGATCTACTAATAACAGGTGATTCACCCACCGCCATTGCAGCAATTAAAACTATTTTGCATGATAGATTTTCTATGATAGACATGGGTCTCCTACATTTTTTTCTTGGCCTTGAAATCAGCCAGAATCAATCAAGAATCACAGTTGCTCAATCCAAGTTTGCACGAGATCTCTTGGTTCGGTTTCACATGACTGATTGCAAGTCAGCTGTCACACCTTTCCTATCAGGGGTCAAGCTTGAAGATGGCAATGATACACCATTGGTTGATTGCACACGCTACCGTCAACTTGTGGGGAGTCTTCTTTATCTCACTCACACTCGTCCAAATCTCTCATATGCAGTGGGGGTTGTTTCTAGATACATGCAAGAGCCGCATGAGCTACATTGGAAGGCTGCCAAGCGTATACTTCGCTATGTCCAGGGAACCATTTGCTATGGGATTCATTATTCAGCAAGTTGTACTTTGGATCTCATTGGTTACACTGATTCTGACTGGGCTGGTGATAACATTGATCGCAAGTCCACTTCAGGATATGTTCTTAGTTTGGGATCAGGGCCCATTTGTTGGTCAAGTAAGAAGCAATCTACCATTGCTTTATCATCAACAGAGGCTGAATATAGAGGTGCAGTCAACGCTACCATTCAAGTCATTTGGCTGCAACACTTCCTAACTGAGCTTGGTATCCTCTTTCATCATCTGACTGTCATTTGGTGTGACAATCAAAGTACACTGAAGGTTTGTAGAGATCCCATACAACGGCAACGGACCAAACACATCGAGATCCACATGCACTTCATCCGCGAATTGATACATGATGGAGTCATCGACTTGCAGTACTGTGCCACTTCTGAACAGATTGCCGACATCTTCATGAAGACATTCACTGAGCAAAAGTTTCATTTTCTACGAGACCTTCTTGGTGTGAAGAACACTGCAACACAGTAGCTGCCATGCACACTTAGTGTACTTTTGAGGGGGGGTTTTATTCCCACAGGGTTTTCCCTCTTTCCTCTTTTTTTTTTTTTTTGTCTCCTTAGTTAGACTTAAGGGGGGGTGTTAGCGCTTATTCCCAGATATCTCCGCTTATTCCCAGTTATCTCCGCAGTTTACTCTTTCCTCTTGCGCCGGTTAACTCTGTGTGCATGAATAACAGGTGCTCTGTTATTTATGCCTCTTACGCCTAGTTAACTCTGCTGTGCATGCTAACAAATGCTCTCTAACTGTTGCATTTGCCTGAGTTAAGCTCATGTGCGTGAGTTAAGCTAACAAAGGATGTTTACATAATGTAAGATGAACGCATCTTTGGTAATAATGAAAAATTCTAAGTTTGTTTTTCAACATGCTGCTCTGTTTTTTTCTCTTCTCTATTTTTTTTCTTCTCTGTTTTTTTTCTGCAAGTTATCAATTTAATACTGCTTTTCCAGCAAGATCTATAATTTATTTTGCAGATTCTACTGCAATTTTACAAGATTACGGTTTGGGTCCATTCTGCCTGCTCATAATGGCTTGCCTCTAAGGTTAGCTGCATGTAATATTCTGCTGAGATGTAGAATTACGGCCCTGAATTTGCACATAAGTGGGGTGAGTATGCCGTTGGAGGACATGACGGGGTGTCAGGTGAATTCAAGAGACGGTTTGTTGATCCTACAGAGAGCTGTAGAGTGGCGTAAGAGGAGTAACGACCACGATCGATTTATACAACGTTGTCAAGATATGTTGGAAGTACAGATCGATTTGATGGAAGAGAAGCTGCAAGGTCAATGTTATATGGATCCGTTTTGCATGATATTCTCAATTGCAGTAGCAGCCCTGTCTTCTTATTATTTTTTCTATGACAAAACTGGGATATTTAGGGGCTAGATTTGGTGTTTGTATGACCGTTTTTACGATTTTTCACCATGAAATAGAATTAACATTTTGTGAACACAGTATCCTCTGCTGAAGGAAATTTACCGGAGGCTTTCAGAAATTACAAAGGGCGTTTAATTCCAAAAATATGAATGGGCGTTTAATTCAAAAAATATGAATTTAGATCATATATATTTACTCTTTTGTTTTTTCTCCTACTACTATGAAGAGTATGAAGATCGTTGTTTACTATATAGTTGGCATTAAACAAATTTCGAGTGGACTTTTCCTCATTTTCTTCTTCTATATTAAATGTTAAGAGGGTTAAGCAAAATCGTTGCAATATTTTCCAAAGTTAGATTTACTTGGGAGATGAACGATCTTAACAACTTCTATCTATTCATTATTTTAATTTGACTAATTTTTTAATCGATAATTGAGGTTAAAAGGTCGCATACTCTTTTATGAGTCAAATGGGTATGATAAATGTAACTAAGGGTAAAGCAGGTCAGTTTGAAAATAATAACAAATTAAATAGGGATAACCATTTTCACGTATGCAAATAAAATTGTTAGGTTTCTTAATAATGAAGTTAAAATAGAGAATTAGAGGGTCAAATATTTAATGAGAGAACAAAATAAAATGATTAATTAAGAATGATATATATATATATCAAATATTTAATTAGAGAGAACAAAATAAAATGATTAATTAAGAATGATATATATATATATATATATATATATATATATATATATATATATATATATATCGCATTCTTAATTAATCATTTTATTTTGTTCTCTCTAATTAAATATTTGACCCTCTAATTCTCTATTTTAACTTCATTATTAAGAAACCTAACAATTTTATTGATGCAAAAAAAATATATATATATATTTTTTGCATCAATAAAATTGTTAGGTTTCTTAATAATGAAGTTAAAATAGAGAATTAGAGGGTCAAATATTTAATTAGAGAACAAAATAAAATGATTAATTAAGAATGCATTATATATATGTATATGTATATGTATATATGTATGTATGTATTATATATATATTTATATATGTGTGTGTGTATATGTGTGTGTGTGTGTGTGTGTGTGTGTGTATGTGTATGTGTATGTATATGTGTGTATGTATATATGTGTGTATGTATGTGTGTGTGTGTGTGTGTGTGTGTGTGTGTGTGTGTGTGTGTGTGTGTATTTTAACACAACAAAAATATAGATAATTCAGTGTTTGATAATATCGATCAAGTTTATATTTGCAATTACATCATCAAATTTATTGTTTATGTCATTAGTAGTGAGATCAATAGACTTGAAATATTTGTCACTACTACCACTTAGAAGGCCGTTCAAAGAGATATATTGCTACTCCACCCATCGTTGTTAACATTTTCATGACCAATCAATCATAGAATCTCACGATGCTCTGTCCCGTGAAAAATGACTATAAGAACCATAATCCCATAGGAGAAAAATGTGAACCAATAATTCATGTCATTGTAAACATCTTCTTTCTCGACAACCTCTACACCCTCTACTTCGACAACCACCACACCCTCTATCTCTACTTTGACAATTTATTATTTAATTATTATTTTTCTATTAAAAATATTTTAATCCTTAAAAAAATCAACATTAGATAATTCCTTGACAGCTTCTAACTCGCTTTCTAATAAAATACAAATCAATTTAATAAAATTAAAAATATCCATATAGAAATAACTAATACCATATCTACCACACATATAATATATTCTAACTCTGAACCATTTACCAAATTTACCGAAACATCAGCACGGAGTCATACCACTGGATTGGCATCTACGTGGAAGATGTTAAAGCAAAAAGTAATTTATTTGTGTTAGATGTGTCACATTGCTCATTGAACGCTACAAGACTTAGAATGTTTTAAGGGTAGGAGACTTTCAATTTTTTAATGGTACGAGCTAGGAGTTGTAGTAGATTTTCTTGGAAGGGGCTTGGTTTTCAGACCTTTTCTAGTTGCCTCATCAAATTTTAGGCTGCTTTGCTTTTAAGGGTGGACTATTTATCAATGCTTATTTTATTTTATTTTAATGTTGGTTATGTGTTCATTAATATTTGGATGTATTTTGGATTTTTTTTTCAAAAATAATATATATCATTGTTAATTTTCTTAATAAATATTTTAAATATTAAATATTAAATATTAAATTTAAAATTAAATTTGATTTTAATAATAAAGATTTTAAATTTGTTATAAATGACAAATGGTGACATTGTTTTGTAAAAAAATTCGTTTTAATTTTTTTTTAATAGTGATTTGGAATTAAAATGTGTCTATTTTGGTAATCTAATAAAAAAATTGAATCTAAGTTATTAATTATTGTTATTATTTAAATGGTATTGTAAGAGATGTTTAACAAATGTTAGAATATTAAAAATTACTTTTTTACTTAGTGTAAAATATTTTTTATTATGTAATATGTTTTTGTTGATCTAAAAATTAATACAATTTGATTTTATAAATATTTTTAATTGTGTCCAAGATCAATATAATTGGAAATAGTTTCATTCATTATTCCAATCTTTAAGTCTCAAACCTTTCATTTGCACTGTAGTCCTTAAGGATCCAATTTTGCTCATTATAAAATACAAACAAATGACATCTTTTCTATTTTTATTTTATTTCAACTTTATATATATATGAGTTCGAAAAAAATATTATTACTAATATATGTTATATATTATTAAATTAAATGTAATATTGTAGATTTAAGTTCAAGTAGAAAAAGTGATCTTGAAGGTGGATCCACTTGATAAATTGATTGGCCATGAGGAAAACGACCCTGCATTGTAAATAGATCAATTCCTTAAAACTCTTCCCTAGGGATGACTAAATATTTTATGAAGAGGGGGTTTTGAGAACATGGTGGGGGTTATCACATGATTCACATATTCCCTTTTTTTTGTAATACCTCCCCTCACCAACACTCAACCATGGGTTGGGGACCAAAAAAATTTCATCGCCTCAATTTAGTTATCCTTCCTCCAATGTCTTAGACCAAAGATGGAGAGAATGAAAAAAATAAAAAACAAGAAGGTTTGGAACCCTAAATTAGCCCATGTGTGATACTACTCATCCCATTGGTACCCCTTTGATGGTCATAGATGGGGAGATAAATCTAACACTATGCTCCTGTTCCTTCCATTTAGTTAGTTTGATGGTTTTGGTTTCTTAATTTGACATGAATACTATTTTTATAGTTATCTACATATTTAATTATTGATTGTGTACTTTTAAATTTGATAATTAATTATAGTTTTCTGTGATCTTTTCATAAACTTTATACGCATGTATTTTTAATATTTTGATTAAAATGTGATATTTCTCTACCCACCTTTTTAATAATATGTTTATTAATATTTTTAAATATAATAAAATGTTTTCAAATTAAAAACTATTTATTATTATTACATTTATTTTGGAGTTACACCTTATAAATAAATATTTTAGAACTTTTAATGTTTGAATTTTTTAATATATTTTCATATAATTGGAGCCAATATTATTTAAAAGTTATAATAATTATATATATTTAACATGCAAGTACATTTTTAAAGGATAATGATTTATTTTATTATTTATTTATAAGTTCAAATTTTTTAATCCCTCTACTTATTTTTGATTACCAATTAGTTAAAAATTATAAAAAATTAAATTTTAATTTAAAATTAATCAAAACCAAATAAAATAATAATTGTCAAGCCTTCTTTCTATAAAGGATATATAAGTTTATATGAAGCTAGTTTAATGCTTAAATTACATCATCACATAGGGAAAGGAGGTTGAAAATTAAAATTTTTATTATTCTAGTTTTAAATATTATAAATATATATTTAAATGAATTATGAAATTAATTACTTATAAAATCAATTTCAAATATATTTTTTATTGATTTAGAAGAAAAATTATCATTAAACTAATTTCAAACTAGAATTTTTATGGATGATTTTTCTCATATATATTACTCAAATAATATAAAAAGTTATTATCCAAACATAAATATTTAGTAAGGAAGTAATTTATTATGTGACTTAAGTCTACTAAAACCCTAAAATGCCATCACCAAAAATCAAATAAATATGTGTCAATCAAAAAAAGTAGAGCCAAAGTCAAATTTACTATTGTTAGAGAGATAGTAGAGTAGAATGGAGTGGGTAAGACCTCATACATCTGATGTTAACTATGGGACTTCATTCTAGATACTTAATTGGAGTGTGGGTGTGTGTGTGTGTGTGTGTGTGTGTGTGTGTGTGTGTGTGTGTTTGTGTGTGTGTGTGTGTACTAGATATTTTTTAGCACTAATTGATTATAGAAATCTTGAGTGAGATGATGGAGTCATTATCTAGTTTAAAGGAATCTCTATAACTGATGATAATTGTTCTATACAACCTAAATTCATGATGATCTTAATTAACAAGAACATCCTATACATTATTTTATTATATTTAAAAATTCAAAAAATAAATATAATCCCTTAATCTTTTTTTTTTATAATAATTTTTAAATAAATCTTTTATTTTTTAAATATTATTCCTGTTCCATATCTGTCCCAAGATTTACCAAAGTCTACAAATACCAAACCTTTACATATATTGATAAAAAAATAACACATTACATGAACTCATAATAAAAAAAAAGTTTCTAATTAACAAGTTACCTATTAAATATATCAAGAATATACGTCTTAGTTATCGCAAGCCAAAGATGCTTAAAAATGAACCTATCACCCTTGTTATAGCTAAAATATAGAACTCAAACTCCAATTTAAGAGACACCCTAATCTACCACATGCAAGTAATAAATGGAAAAACCAAAGTGGCATAGCGCTTTAAGGATAATATCTGATAAAACATTGTCGGCCAACTGAAAAATATAAACACTTTTGGACCGACTGGAGTATCTTGTGAATTACTGCGAAGTTAGTCCCACTATGCTCTCAACATATGCTTAAAACGACCCATAGCGACTAAAAGTTTCCATGATGTTAGCATTTTCACGGACTAAAACATAATAAAAACCACATACATCGGTTTTGAGAAGCGCCAATAACTCGTTGAATAGGACCTCTGAATCCTAGGTCCAAAAGTCTTTAATGTCGCTGAACAACTCTTCTGGACCACTTTCGTGATTAGGCCTGAAATTAAAAACTAAATGTCTGAATATGCTATTTTCAATACCATTCCATTCAAATCTACTTGTGACAGGTGCAGGGATAATTGCTGTTTTTCCATCATTAATTTTTAACTTGGATCTGCGATTTTCTTGAACTCCATAAAACTCAAAATCTTGAAAGCTCGTAAGAATCAGGATTTATCAAGTATTTTTTGATGCCTCTTTCAATTCTTCTTCGTGTCTTTGGTTGATGTTCTTCAGAATGTTTCTTCATTTATGCATCAATCTTCCATTCACGTGTTAAAACATGCCTTTCAAAGAACATGGTATCAAACAACCATCATCAGGGCCTGGATTATTGCTCCTACTTCCTTCATACATCACATGAACAAATTATTTAGTTATAGTATTAGCCAGACAAGTCTTCTCATCTTTTATCCTTTTGATTTCAAAATCAACGGATGCCAACCATAAATTCCACCTTATAATTTTGCCTTGTGCAAGGTCTTTCTCAGATTTATTTTTCATCAAGTTATTCGTGGTTCGACTGTCATTTCTTTCGGTAAACGTTTCTGGTATCAGGAAAATTTTAATCTTTTGACTTCCCTTGACAATTGAAATAATTTCCTTTTCTTAAACATGACATCTATTTTGAATTTTAGTGACTGTACCTGATCAATAACCATATAACTGCTCAGTACCATCTTGATAGGCTTGAACCAAAACTGATGTCTATGTTTCCTTTGAAGCATTGGTATGGAAGATAAGAGGGTATCCGTTTAGTGGAAAATAGATAGGAAGAAACTTATCACAAGTTTCTTTACAGTCTCTATAGATTTATAATTCCAAGTTATTCTATTTTAATTCAGCTGTTTTTGTAGCTGAAACTTCCATCTAGCAAGAACCTCAAAAAAGGGTGAGCCATAATTCAAACATCCGAGGAATATTTGATGTTTTTTTAACATTAGAAATTTCATCTCGAAAAGCATAAATATTTTAAGTATATGAGACTGAAGTGCAACTTTACCTTCATCCAATCGAAGACCAAAAAACTTCACATCTGTTTGCCCAATAGACACATTAATTTGGGACAAACACATTCTATGTTTTCTGATAGCTTCATATAATTGCATTTAATTCTTAATATGATCCTCTAGGCAATTCGAAAATATCAAGATGCCATCTATATATAGAAAACAAACCTCATGAAGATGTTTGATGGCAATGTCCATTTTCATTTGAAAGTAATCCGGAGTTGTACGGAGACACCAAAAAAATCGGTTCCATTCATATAAACCTTGAGGCACAATAAAAGCTCTCTTATGACAATATTCCGGATTAATTTTACGTGCCAAAATCCTGACTTAAAATCAAATTTAGAATGTATCTTACTATGAGATGCTCTGTTAATAAGGTTTACAGATAGTGGCAATGGGTAACTGAAAGGATGAATTATATCATCCAATGGTTTTAGTTAATGCAAAACATTTTCTTTCCTTTGATATCCTCTAAATTCTTATTAACAAAGATTGCAACACATGAAAATGAACTTTTACTAAGAGATATAAATTCACCTTCTAATTGTTGTTTTAATTGCTCATCTAGCTCCTTTTTCTTAGTTGGACCGAACCAGTACGCATTTTCCTTTAGGAATTGTGACTAAACAATCTTTCTTTATCCTTATGTTATATGATTAAAGTTTTGGTTTCCTAAATTGAAGTCGGTTTAGACTGCAACAATTTCTTTCAAATAAGATTTTTACCTCATGGAGTCACTTGTCTTCAATACATTTATTGGTGACTATTGATTGCTACTAAAATGCCATCCTTCTCTATATCTTCTCGTCATCAAGTTGCCAGTAGTATCTTCTATCAATATCCTTCCATGAACCTTCACTTTTTGTTATTTGTTCTGAAACCTTGACAATCATATTCTTAGCATGGATTAGTATTGGAATCACTAGTGAAGTAGAATTATGGTGTAAAATAAATTCATTCTTTGTTTTGATGAAAGGTTCATACATTTTAAGAAAGATATTATAGATTAAGATATCGACTCTCTGATTACTATATTCTTTCAAATGTACATAAACATATTTCTATAGACACTAAATATGAATTATATATCACCTCAATCGTATACACGTGACAAATATAGAGCTTGGTAGTTCCATTCAATTATAGATATTTTCACTCTATCAAAAGGCTCGCATCTACTCTCACTATGCTCATTGTTTATCTCTTTGTCCAACCAATGATATCCTAATGACCCAAGCCTTTCATCATGCTCAGAATGTTATTTATGTACTTCATTTGTCTCTACATGTTTTGGACATGTACTTACTTTTAATATTCCCAGACACTTATGTCACAGTCAGATGCCTATGTCAATGCAAGTGTCACATGCCCTAAAGTTAGAAAATTTATAAATGAAACATATCCCTATGGTTATCTTAATTTATTTATTATGAGATATTTCTCAATATGATTGGTATATATGCATGATCTATCCTCATTCCAAACCTCACGTAGCAACTTACCTCTCACAAGGCAAATTATCAAAAGCATACAAGTGAGTTAATCTTCCATATTTTCTCCTATTTCCTTATTAGTCATAGCGAAATCACATCTTTAGTTTTGAAGTACTGAAAGAACATACCATGAGTCATATTTTCCATGTCAAAAACTCTAGGTCATGGTTGTACTTGATTTCTATATATCACAACTTTATGCACAGACAAGCCAAGACATTAGGGGAGAAATACATCCATTTCAATCCCTCTTATGAGCAGTGTATATCTAGGAAACACCCACTAAAAAAGAGGTATTTGGGGTTAGTTTAACATTGGGAGCCCACTAATCCATTTTTACCAAGATGAAGAGCTAGGGTTCTGATGATTTAACAAGAGCAATAGTCTATGAACTAGATCTAAATATACTAGAATAAATGTGATACAAAACCAAGAACATTCCATGTGGTCACATTTAGATATAATAGGTATTTTATGCTAGATGTTTGCATCCAAGTTAGATATAATTATCGATGCAACCATCCCAAATCGATGTAAGTGTCCGAGGTGAGAAAGGTCAAATTTATATAATATGATGTATGATATAGAATCTAGGTCTGGTTTATTTACAACCTATTCCACATCAAATCTACATTAACACTGTAATCCAACTAAGTATCATTATTTTCTATAATTGCAATATCAATAATTGGTTCTACTTACTATTTTTAGCATCTCTCAATATATAAATTTAAAATATTATTTATCTGAGTTCATAATTAATTAGCCTAAACTACACACACAAGTGAGCGCGCGCGCGTGTGTATATATGTGTGTGTGTGTGTGTGTGTGTGTGTGTGTGTGTGTGTGTGTGTGTGTGTGTGTGTGTGTGTGTGTGTGTGTGTGTGTGTGTGTGTGTGTATACATATACATATATATATATATATACATATACATATACATATACATATACATATACATATACATATACATATATACATATACACATATACATATACATATATATACATATACATATACATATATACATATATATATATATATATATATATATATATATATATATATATATATACACACACATATACACATACACATACACATACACATACACATACACATACACATACACATACACATACACACACACACACACACACACACACACACACACACACATATATATACATATATATATATATACACACATATACATATATATAAATATATACATATGTACATATGTACATATATATACATATACATATACATATACATATATACATATGTATGTATATATGTATGTATGTGTGTGTGTGTGTGTGTGTGTGTGTGTGTGTACACACACACACACACACACACACACACACACACACACACACACACACACACACACACACACACACACACACACATATTAAATAAAATGATAATAGAACGATTAATTGATATGGAATTAAGGGTGAGGTTGATATGATGGAGTGATAAAAAGGGGATGCTAGATTAATACTAGAATTATTAGGGATGAAGATGTGAAAGTTGTAAACGGAGGAATAGGCATGAGATGAAGACATAACTATGAGTAAATGGTGAAGCGATATGTTTTATGTGTATACACCTTCTTACATAAGAAAATAATAAAAATAATTTGTAGGTAAGATGTTCAAACATTATTATAATTGTATACAAAGTAAAAATAGTATGTGTACAAGAAATAAAATTGGTTTAATATTCACTATAGGTATAATGCCTCATGGCCATTAAATCATGAGGGATCAAAATTATGTCAAGGCTTAGTGACAAGAGATACAAAGTTTGAGTTTACAATAAATGATAATATATTAAATAAACACAATCCTTACATAATATAATTGTGTAGTGCAAATGTAATTATAAACATGTTTTAATCAACTATATTTCCAATTATGTAGTAAGAAAAGAGAAGAGTTCCAAAGTTTATTATCAAATGTTGACGCAACTTGTAAACATTAAAAAACTTGATGAATTATAAACAATAATATTATGAGACCTATAAATTAAAAAATATATATTGAAAGAGACTTCGGGGCATAAAAAATATGTCACATGTTGTTGGAATTTCTATTAGCACAGAGAGGTAGAGTATTTGTCAATTTTAATGTTTCACACAAGATTTTCAAGCTAAAGATGACCATGAAAAGCATACATAATATTTTATTTATGGTTACAAGAACACGACTTTTTCCATGGAAACTATTTCACTTAGTGACATAGCTAATTCTTGGACATATAATCCAAGGCGAAAAATAGATGACAAATGGGAGGCATGGAGTATGGTAATAATTGTGAGAGTATTCCTAAGTTTTTTCTCCATCCCTACACATGAACCGTATAAATAGGTTGATTTTCATTAATCAAAGTTATTATGTTACAAGCCATTTCGATGACATGAAAATTTATATTAGACTTGATGACGATGCAATAAAATCAAATTAAAGGTCATTTAATTATAATCCTTGGTATGTTGAGTGAAGGACTATTCCACCAGATGCTTAAAATTGTAATGCATTTAAAAATGAGGATAATTAATATATTCAACAAAACACAAAGGAGCATGAGGTAAAAATAATGTCTAGGCAAAAACATGGCGATAAAATGAAAATCATATCTAGGATACAATACACTTCATTAAAAAAATAAGGAATAGATGTTAAGGTGTATTTATTTTTTATTCAATTAAAAAAGTAGCGAAATATCTATTAATTAAAAAGGAAGACAAATTAGAAGATAAAGTTTAAGGATGGTTTAAAATATAAATGGTGTCAAGTTGTTATTAGTGGGCTAAAATTAATAGCAGACAAAAGATGTAGCTATATACTAAGGTATTTAGAATAATACTAACATAAAATATGGATAGGTAATAGAAGTCTCAAAAAAAATTATATAAAAATATAAAATGGTGTGTGAAACATCAATCACACACAACAACATCAAAAGGAAAGGGTGGAAAATCCTCTTTGAGAGGAAAGAAAACTTAAGAAAATGGCTCTCTTGATATTGAATCCATAACCACACATGCACTTTAAGTAGTGTCTACTAGAGCCAAAGGTATTACTCTCCACCTAGGTAGTAGAGGAACTATTATCCCAATTTTATCACTATCACACTCTCTAAAATTCCAACATGATGTCCAACATAAGATTTTCCAAGTAGATAATAAGGCCTCTATTCACTCCACTTATATGGAGGAGAGGAGAAAGGGATACCTATGATAACACATCTGGTATGACCATGCTAACAAGGCATAGGGCACTCCCCTAAGAGTTGGATATGAGAAAAAGGTAAAGGTCAGCACATGAACTTTATATTTAATGGAAAATTTCTAAGAAGCAACCTCAATATGTAATATAACATCATTTATAGACTTCTACAACTTTAAGAGAATTTAGGATATAAATAAATTCTAAGTAAATGAATTGTATAGAAACCACTAAAAACACTACTAAATTAAGTGAGATTTACAATGCAATTTGGGTTAGTTTCGTAACAAAAATTGATGTTTTAGGATGCTTTTAGACTGAAATTTTAAATATTTCATGTCAATTTTTCTACAACATTGTCGACACAACATGAAATTTTTATTTACTAGTGAAGTGTTGAAAGGTGAAGCGTTTGGAATTATTTTTAATTAAATACGTCTCATGAATGGTAAACTATGGCATTGAAGTTGCGCGGGGTGATGAGATACTAGCAAAGGTTGGAGAACAAGCTATTATTGTTATCGCCAGAAGTGAAGCTTTATATTCAACCCAGATTAACTTGGAGGAGATTAAATTTGGAAAATAGTATCAAAGATAATTAAGATGATACCATTAGTTTGGGAAATATTGAGTTTGATATGATATACATGAACGATAGAAAAGAAACTATAATATTTTTCAATTTAGATTAAAACACATGGTCATCATGGTATCGCAAGTAGGGAATAAGAAGTTAATGTAGAAGAAAACTTGAACCACAACAATGGAAATCATCTTGGAAAACTATGCATGAAATTATCTTCTTTCTTCATTTCCTCAGAGTGCGTATATATGCTGATGTAAAAGAAGAAGGTGACTCTAATTGTGAACATTGGCTATGGAATGAAATCTTTAACTCGTATTTTTAAACGTAAAAGGAAACTTGTCAAACACCTTGCTGTCTACTTTTCCTTCATCTTTAAAATTTTCCCAAGTTGGAATAATGTGTCTATCCAATGTTCTTATCAATTTCCTCAAAAAACACATAATATCGCTCATATTTTTCCCTGCCCAAAAGTGCTTATCTAGTCAAGCATTATGCTTCTCGCACTCCAACCACTGAACCCAACATGATCCAAAAAATATTAACAAGTGAAAACTCCCTCCAAGATAGGAACATCTGAAATATAATTCGAAACCTATGATAATGTCTATGAGCCCAATTTAGAAATCTTACCCAAATCGTTAAACACATGATTTCAATTTTTTATTTTTCAATCAAATTTATATGGAGGGATTACTAAGTGAGGTACATTGTTTCAGTTATATCTTCTACATCTAGAGTCTGTTTTGACTCCCATTTGAAGCATTACAAATCTTAGTAAATGAGTCACCACACAATAATCAATGATTTATCCTCATAAGTTAATATTAATGGTAAAATATTTCAGCACACTTCCTCAGAGCACATAGACACACAAGATTATCAAAGCAAGTGATATGTCCTGATAGTTTATGTTCATTTATAATATGATTGAGATAAGATAATTGGATGTTGCTTTCTTGCATTGGGGCATGAAAGTATGTGTTACACATAGGGATCCACAAGATGAAGGCAATGATAACCATATAACATGGCATTATCTTACATTCTTTTTAGTGTGTGTTCATTTATAATACGATTGAGATAAGAGAATTGGATGCCAATTGCCTAGATTGGGGCATGGAAGTATGTGTTACACATATGGGTCCACAAGATGAAGGCATTGATAACCAAATAACATGGCACTCTATTCCATTCTTCTAATACATGCAGTCCTACAATCAAAGACAATTATTGTTGTGATTTTTTTCACTTCATGATAAGGTCCCTAGTATTTATCTTTTAATTTTTGAAGATATTATTATTTTAATCTTATGTGTCCTAAGTTAATATTAATGGTTAAATATTTTAGTGAATTAAAGAAGACACATAGACACACACAATTATCAAAGCAAGTGATATGTAGTGATAGTGTGTGTCCATTTATAATATGATTGAGAGAAGAGAATTGGATGCCAGTTGCCTAGATTAGTGCATGAAAGTATATGTTACACAGAAGGATCCACATGATGAAGGCACTGATAAACAAATAACATGGCATTCTCTTGAATTCTTTTAGGGAATGTGATCCTACAATGAAAGCCAACTATTGTCATGATTTATTTCACTTCACGATAAAATCCCCACTCACACTCCTACTAGGCAATGAGAGGTAAATCAAGTACAATGATAGGACAAAAATTTAGGGTAAGGATGCTAACTCTATAACCAAATAGAGAAATCTAGGGAAACCCATTCAGAATGTCATACCATAAAATTTCAAAAGGGGAAATTTTCCATGATGAAAATTCAAGTACTAGCATTCATAGATTGAAAATAAATACTAAACTCTTAGTGAGAAGCAATAGATCAAATATATAAAATAATTCATTAGCGCTATTAGGTATAGCCTTTTCTGGCTCTTACAACATGAAAATCAATGAAAAATTTAGTAACATCTAGAATGTTTTGCACTTGAGATTTATTGACATTTGGTGCTTACTAGCATTTGTCACTTGTTTAACTTAGTAATTATTCAATTTGGTGCTCATCAAAACTTGCATTCAATGTAGCATTTAACACTTACTGAATTTGCCATTAGAGTGGAAATAAAGAAAAAATAAAACATCAAGTGAGCTAATGTTTGGGTCTGAATTAAGGCCAGAAGGAGATTGATTATACCCTCATCACTTATAAATTCAACTAAAATTTGATCTCATTAAAATTCTAAAATTCATTCACCAATGTATAGACAAAGTCCAAAGGATAAATTTTAATTTTAAACACTAAAATATTTTCAAGTTTCAAGACCTAATTGGATGTTTTAAAACTTTTAAACACCTTAATAATTGAATCTTATAGAAACCTTAAATTCTATTGATTATGTATATGGTTCCATAGCTTCCTCAAACATCTATGTTTCTTAATTGGGTATATAGCTCCCTGTGTTCCTTTGAACTCAAATTTCCATGATTAGGTCTATAGATGCCCAAAGTTTCATATGTTCCCAAAACCCATAAAAATATCAAAATGGTCTAAGGCATCTCAAAGGTGCAAAATTACTAAATTGTTCTTGGTTCTACCATAGCATAAAAATATTGAAATGGTTTAAGATTAAACAAAATGCATATTCTTGTTTTGGTGATAAATTTTATAATAAGACTCCATTTTGGCTCTCATTTGAAGTATTGGGAATCTTATTAAGTGAGTGATCTAACATCATGAATTATTTTATAAAAAAATACATTTATATGTGGCTTCAATTCCGAGTTATATTAATAATGAGTAATATCATGGTGGGCCCAATTCAAGCATTAATTGGATTTTAAAAACATATTTAATTAGTTCATTACAAATTAATTATTATTTCTAAAAAATAAATTCATGTCATCAAAAAACTCATAAATAAAATTAATATTTTGTCTTGTAAAACCTTTTAAAGGAGTTTCATAGAATAAATGAAAATAAAAAGATAACAAGAAAACTCAAGTTAAGGCTTAGTTAAGATTTAAGTCAATTTAGGTTAAAAGGTGGTTATGCACCACATTTTGAAGGCAATAAAGTATGAAAGGCTTGGAATGTATTGTAAGTTGGTTTTGATTTCATTTCTGTCAACCTTAAGAAAGGGTTGTCTACAACCTTATATACAATTTTTATTTTCATTTAGCGATTAATGGATCTTGAGAAAGCATATACGCAGAGTAATTGTGGGTTCATGATTGGTAATATTATTTATTTATGGAATGAGTTTTGTTTTATCTAAGATAAGGTAATGCCTTTTTTTTTAAATTTTATAGGATATATACATTATGCATTTATAGGTTAAATTTTCATTTATGGAACATGATTTTGTTGTCTAAAAATGGATTAACACACTAAACTATATTTTCAATATATTATTTAAACCTTCAATATTTTACAATCTTGTGTAAAACCCTTGTGGGTAGAGTTTGTATTTAAGACACACATTTGAATTTTGAAAAAGATTTAATGATTTAAAGAAACCATTTGCCTCCATAAAAAATCGCTACTCTCAATTATCTTTTCTTTTTGAAATAATATTTCAACACATTTTTCATTTAAACCCAATTACCTTAGCTTTTTTAATTTGTCTTTGTTTTGGGTTTCACAAACCATACTAGATTTTTTATTAACATTTTGATAAAGAGTAAGGGAAAGAGTAACCTAGTAAAACAAATGGCTAATATATTTTAAAATTATGCCAATTAAATAGTTTATATTTAGAATATGTTGACACATTATTGAATTATGAAAGTATGCTAAATATAAACAATACAATGCTAAATAGTAATTGGTTCATGTAACAAAATGAAGAAGAAAAAATACATGGCTTATTTACTGATGCTTAAATAGATTTGATAAGTATCGAAGAAATTTTATATAAATTAATGTATGTTCTTCCTCGACTCACCATATTATGTAAATTAGCTCTCTAGTAGCCTGAACACTACCATCAAGATGTATGCACTACCAATAATTCCTTTGTCCTATATGGAATACATGTTATTTTTTATAATGACTAATTATGCCTTTTAAAGTTAACTATCACCCTCTATATTATTTATTTATATCATGCAAATAGGTTATGGATATTAGTACATAGCTCAAAACCCTAGATCGTCCAACTTGAGCATGTCACTTTACAAAATCAGGGATTAATAGGCTCAAGAGAAGTCAAGTTGACTTCACAGATCCCTCTGTAAATGATAAATACCTAAACATATTTCTAAGAGGGCCTCAAACTAATCTAATAGGGATAATTAATAAAAATGTCTAAATATTTACCAATTTAACCATTTATAAGGCTCAGACACTAAAATCAAATGTAGGACACTAGTGTCAATGCTAGTATCTTAGTCTAGATGATAGTGTCCAGAAAAATAGAAAGTTTTTAAATATTTGTAACTTTTAGAGTAGGATATAAATCATATTATATGTATACTATGGGCTACATGTGATCTAGTTAATTTAAATATCAGTGTCAAACTATAGGATAAGCATTTAGGTATAACAAGATGGTGAGCATGAGCATTTTAGAAATGATAAGATCATGAATTGAAGGGTTGAGCCAAGATTGATATTTTTCTATTGTACAAGACTATTTTATCACATATAATCATGTTTTAGTATCTACATTTTTCCCTCCTATTATCTAGTATTGCATAAAGATGAAATCACTAGTATAAAGGAAAGAAATTCATACCATGATGTATACAACACACCTTGATTTTTCCTAGGCCTTATTTTAATTTTTTGTTTGTGTATTACCTAAAACCATGAGCACGTTATATTTTAATTAGTGCTTATATTCTAAAAATTAATAAATTAAATACTTGAAAGAAAGGAGAGGAAGTAATGAGCACCCCTGTATGTCAATGTAACCTTGTTTTTCCTTGGTTTTTTTTTTTTTTGCAAAGATGCTTATTTTCTAAAGAAATGAATAAATAGGTTTAGAATTGAACCTTGGAGATTTAAAAAGGATAATTGGAGGGTTATCATGACCCCGATCTGGTGCAAGGGTTAGTTATACCAAGGCCATCAAGATCACTGAATATCAATCACACAAGTCAAGTGTAGACATAATATAGTCAATCTAGCTAATCTCGCCCATGTCAAATGGTGTAACCATCTTAACCTAAAAAATGGAATATATTTTAAGGTCATTAAGGGTGTTGAGTCACAACCACACTACTCAATAGAACCAACTATTATAGATATTTAAATATCAATCTATGCATCTTGGTAAGGTCAGTGCATAAATTTTTGTATAATCTGAATAAGTATCTATGATTTCATGAATTTGAATGGAATATGTAGCTCTAATGTGTCTCAAGTTGAAAGTATCTATCAAAATGTAAGCTCTACTTTGTAAACTATGTATTATATCTATCATAAATCTAAAATACTTTGTTTCAAATCTATAAAATTGGTGTTAAATGCATAATATTACGATGCAAATCTATATCTAAATTATGTAAATTGTATCAAAATTTTATAATTGGACTCATTTTTCTATGACATGCCCCCACTGATATGCCCCACCCCACTCACCCCCCCTCCCCCTCTGCCCCCTGCCTTTCAAGGAAAGAGAAACTCAATTTGGTAATCTCCTTATCTCAAAAGGATAATATAGCTATGCCATATGTATATCAATCATGTAATAATGAAGCATGTAGGGGTATCTTGCATATGTGGATGTATCAATAAAGCTCATAGTATTTAATTATAAAAATCTATTAGATGTATGATATGGATCATTAAAACATATAAGTTTAAGAAACAAATCTCAATAAATAATCAAACACACATATAAGACCACTTAATGTAAAACAAAATGGATCTAAGGAGATAAAAAACAATGAGAATGTTAAAATATCACACACTCAAGGGGAGGATATGTTAAAAAAAATTCACACTAAAAAAAACATTCAAGGGCATTATTTCCAAAGAAAAAGGAACATATGAGCAACTAGCACAAGTATATCCTACTAGTTCATGTATACATGTGTTATTAAAATGTCTTGTAGCATAGCATATCTAGCACAATATGTAAGATGCAAGAATGTGTATAGACATATGTAAGTATTATTATATAATATTGATATGATAATGTAAAGTGATCATAAAATAATATAACATATATAAACATGTAAATGCTAAGTATTTTTATATTTGTTCTTTATTTCAATAATCGTTTTAAGGATTATTCAATTTTTTTGATTTTTTTCAATGTTAATATTTAGGAATGAGAAAGATAGATAATTATCCCATATTATGGATTCTCATAGGGTTCTCTAAGTTTAGGATGGGGTACAATAAATTGGTCATGCTTCCAAGGATAACATTTAAGTTCCAAATCTAAAACTAAACAATCTCTAATACTCTGCATAGGCATCATAGGACACTATGGTCATGAAGTAATAGTTGAAGATATAGTGGTTCATGGAACCCATTACTTAGTGATTTATTACTCGTTTAGTGTAATTATGATATTGGATCCTTTTACCCTCTTTGAAACATGTTGATATGCTCACAACAAGTAGATGGTCAGTGTAGGTGTGTATGAGGGCTATATGAAGGTCACTATGTATTTATGATGCAATAAAATCTATAGTATCATTCAAATAGGAAAAGGGATTGTATTTTTCTTACTCTTTTAGTTATTATTAAACTTTATAATTTGTATAATTATCTATATTGGAATAGACTTCACCTGTTGTAGTAGGTGTTCACATTTAACCATTAAACATGTGATTACCTTATTGGAATGAATATACTTGAGTCATATATGCAATATAGAGTGTATTATGCATATATTATGAATCCAAGGTCAACCTTGTAACATATTAAACACTCACGTATGTGGTTTAACTAAAAAAAAATCATCACATGTGATTAACCAACCTATAATGGTAAATTAGTCTCACCAAAAAGCTCATTTTTTTTCCATATAATTTCTGGACCTTATTGGTCAAAGGGTATAAATAATCATTTCTATCTCCAAAATGTGTGAGTAATGTCATGTGACATATATTCTCACTAGAAAAATTATGAATCATAACATTGCATATAGATTGATGATCAATATGTGCTCTAATTAATAAACAATGGAGACCTTAGTCATCATCCACAATTTCATTGTCATCAAATATAATAGGACTTTGACCCATAAGAGGTATCATTCATGTAAGTTCTCAAATAATCCCATATAATGGATGCCCATAATGTGGTGGAGGAAATGTGCATTATATGCTTTTTACACTTGTGGTGTTTCCTTAGAATGATATTGTAATACATTGTTGAATATCTCTAGTTTTGATGGTCACGATGTTGTGATCCTAAATCTTTTGGAAAATCATCAAATGTGATATTTTCACTACTAATTAGGTCTCGTATCTTATGATTTAACTTGTAACATATGTCTATAAAATGTCTAACACATTGATGATAGTTAGAATAATCATTTGTATCATATCATTTAGGTGGAGGTCAATTCATGTCAAATTATAAGGGATGAGGGATATATATGAGGTAAAAATCCACTAACTTCTTAAGGAGTGAAGTTAGATACTTAGGTAATCTTATAAATTATAGTTTAGGTACACTAAATAAAATTATTCAATTAAGTTGCTGTGACATTGTATTCATAATTGGTGTTGCTTCACTTTTATCCTCTATGATTTTTACATTGTAGCTTGGTTTGATATGAACCTTAGTATTTGTTATAATCAGTGTGTTGGATACAAACTTAACCTTTTAAATGGAATGAGTTTCATTTCACAATAGATGATGACATGGAATAAATCATCAAAATATTTAAACTTATTCTAAATAATAAACTCATGTAGTGGGTAAAGTAAACTCTTATTAATTGTATATTGAATCTCTTTATTTATCATTTAATCCAACATTGTCTTTACCTCAAAACATATTCATTGATGGTTTCATTGGTTCTTTGTTTTATCTTTTTAATTTATACATATGACATTTTTTCAATAATGTTGATAGATAAATGTGCTAGGAACTAATATGTTAGAGGTTTGAATGATTTCACTTATCATACTGGTAGATCATAGATCCATCTTAAAGTATAATCCTTAAGGGTTCTTGGAAATACTATGGTCAAAATTATATAATCAGAAACATAATCAAGACATATTGCATATAAGGACCAAATATGTTTCTCATGGTCACCCTTGCAATCATAAAACACAACTTGGGCTCTAAAAAAATAGTTGGCAAATGGTGAAAATATATATCATGTGTAAGAGGATTATTTAATACATCTTGAGATTCAATAGCATGAGTTATATTGATAACCTTAGCTTCTAAATTTTGGATAATTTGGTGAAGAGTTTTCATTGTGGATCCATTGGATTTAAGATTTGATATTTTAGAAGTCACCAAAGGAGATATAAACATTGATTATGTTGATATAGGCATTGAAACCAATAATTAACTTGAAACATTGATTATTCACATGGAATATGTATAAATATGTGTTTAATCTTAGGGCACTAGTAAATTGAAGGCATATCATGTGTCCCACTAGATGTAGGAATAAATGATGTACTTGAGGGGTGGTATAATGTAAGTGATCCTATAAATTTATATCTAATAGCCCTAATATTTGTATCAATAGATACTAAATATTGTTTACTAATGATTTTGGAATTTTTAGTTTCTAATATAGTATTGAGGATCTTATGTATATCTCTAGGGTTTTCATGAATTCAATATTAAAACATTTGAATATATTTAATTTTCTCTAGGTCTACTTCTTCATGTTCATTATTCTCATGTGCTTCACAATATAAGATTCATCCTCTATGAAAACATTTTCATTATTTTTCAACTTATCATTATTGGCAAGATTTGAAAAGGCATTAGCTTGAGACATTTTAGTTGTTATAAGAGGAAGCTCCATAGGATCAATAGGTACAACATATATTATTTCACTATGCCTAGGTTTCATAGAGATTAATAAAGTCAAGATATGATTAATAACTACAATCCCAAACTCTGGAAGGCTGAAAAACCTAGAGTAAGTTAAGGTTTCACAAGAAGACTTTGAGATCAGATTCACCAAGATGTTTAACTCTTTTTATATTTATCTATGGGGAGAGTAACCTAATAAAAAATGGCTAAGTTATTATATAACCAATCAAATTAAATAATTTTGATTTAAAATATTATGATACATTGTTGAATTATGAAAGTATGATAAATAGTAACTAGAATGTAATAAAATGATGAATAAATAATAATTAGCTTATTTTTTTATGCATAGGAAAATATGAAAATTACAAATTAAAGAAAAGATAGTCTAATGTTCCCCCTTGATTTTTAAGATTCTAAAAATTATCTCTTTATTATCCTTAACACTACCATTGGGATTTGGATACTACCATCAATGATTTCATCATAGTTTTACACTTTGTCCCTTAAAAAATATAGGTTATTTTTTGGAATGACCAACTACGCCTATTAAGTTACTATCACCTTATATATTTTCTATTCAGATTGCATACATATATTTAGGATATCAGTATGTAAGTCAAAACCCTATATCCTCTACCTTGGGCATGTCACCTTGAAAATTATGGCTTAGTGGACTCGAGTGAAGTTGAGATTACTTCAAATGTCCCTCTATTAATTAATTATACCTAAATATTGATATAGTAAAAAGAGGATCTAAGACTAATGTATTTCTCCCCCTAATATGGGTCTATATGTGAACAATAGTGCAATATGCTATATATGAGTGAATATAGTGATCTATATTCTAAATTGAAAAATAATGATCATGGGATGATCCTTGAATCCTTCATATCTATAATAATACTAATCCTATGATTGATTTATAAATAAGGAAGAATAGGTCAGTTTTGTAATCTTGAGAGATGATTTTTCTTGGTATAAGATATGTGTGTTTGATTTGTACTTGTGATAAAGAATGGTTTTTTACTTGTATTTGCACATCATCTTTTGAAATTATATAATATGAGGGTTAAATAACATAAATAGGCTGAGCAATACATGTTTAAATAATTACAAATTTAACTATTTGTGAGACTGTACATTAGTGTTAGTCCTAGGTCAATAACATCAATGCTAGTGTCCTAGTCTAGATGGTAGTGTCCAAGAGGATATAAATTTATTAAATATATGTCACTACCAAAGTAGGATATGAATTTAGTTATATTAAAGTGTAGGATACATATGATATGTGTAATTAGAATATTAATTTAAAACTATAGGATAAGCATTTAGGCATAGTGAGATGGAGAACACAAGACTTTTAGTATAAGGAAGGCAATGAATTGAAGGATTAATCCATGATTGATATTTGTTAAGTTTATAATAGTAGTTTATCATATATAATTAGATATTATTATCTCCACTTTTCTCTTATTTTTTCTCCATTTCTAGTTTTTTTCTTTTCCTATTTTTTCTCCTTTTTGTACTTTCCCTCTAAAATTAAAACATCCACATCATACAAGATATTTATCACTCTAAAACATAGAGTAAAATATCCATTTAATCAATGATTTATATAATGTTACAAGTTTTATGGTACTTATCTTAGAATCCAAGAAATCAAAATAGCTTAAAATCTTTCCAACAAGCCCTTATCTTGATTTTGAAAATTCACCAATTAAAAAAATCACATTTAGGGAAACAACCAATTTTGGGGGTTTCCAAAGTTATACATATTATGATCAAAATACTAACATAGATCGTAAAGGGGTATGTATGTAAATATAATGCACTTTGCTTTAGTTACAATATATCTCATTCCTTATTACTAATTATATCATATACTTAACTTGTAATGCTGACTCTTTAAGTTGATATTAATTAGAAATTTTATACAAATTGGATCATATGTAAAGTTTTCACTAAAACATTAGAAGAAGATTTAGACAAACAAAAAATGAAAGAAGTTATAATGACTCAATTTAAATCACCTCAAGCAAATACTAATGAACCTTACCAATCATTTTCTCATAACATTAATTCATATAATCCTCCCCAACATCCAAATCAAGCATCCAATTTAGAAAATTTTAACCCAAACCACCCTCCCTTGAATTTATAACAACATAGGAATAAATTTCCACCTTATCAACCTATGATCTTTGATCCTTACAAACCCTCTCTAAAACGATACAATATTAATAAGTTTTATTGGTGGCATGCTACTATAGGTCATTTTCATGAGTCGTATCATGATCTTCACCAATTTATTCTTGATTTCTTGCTTGGTCTACATTAAAATCTTCATACTCTAACAAATGAACACTATCAAGAGTATATTGAAGCCTTAAAACTCCAATCCAAGGAATCACAATCACATCAACATCACCTACCTAATTATCACCAATAATTATCCCATACCTCCACCTCATCTATTAATTTTCTCCAAACCATAGTTGATCCTTATTCCTACACCAATAAGGAAAGGATCACTAACATGAACAAATTCAAATAGGTTGTTGCATTCATCCAACCTCAACCTCTTAGGTCACATGAACTAAATGAACACCTAGTTAAAATGCCTACCCTAAAGTACATCATACATGGTCCTCCTTTACCTTATATACCTCTTCATACCTATAATAAATCCTATTTCAGTGACACTACCCTAAAAATATAACACAAAAACATATTTACCTATCTCCAAATGCACCTACTAGCCAAATACAAATCATTATAATGGTTTACTTTTACCTCACTCCATATAATATATTGTGGCATCTTGTGATGCCCATCAGCATATCACTTCAAAATTTGGTATATCTTGTGATTCCCATCCATACATTCATTTAACCATTGGGGCATCCTACGATTCTCACTCTTATTATACATTGCATAAAAATAAATAAATTTAACTTCAAAAACCATTCAGACACATATAAACATTTATTTCACATTCTCATATTTGATATAGATGTTAGTAAAGATTTTTATGCACTTTATTTAATTTAATTTAGTTTTGTTTTAATTAAACCATTCTTTCCTTTGGGTTATTTGGTTTTATTTCACTTTATACTTTGGATAGGACTAAGTCTTCCTCAAAAACACACTTTACTAAAACTATTGTTTCCTTTGGGTTCCTTTATATTATTACACTTTACATTTGTTATTTGTTTTCATTTTAGTTCTTATATATATCTTTCATTATTATATTTTTATTTCATTCTTTTCCTTAGTAACTTTATGTTTATGTTTCCCCTTATTTCACATTCACCTCATTCATGTTTTCCTTGTGAGTTGTAGTGTAAGACCATGAATACGACAAGGATATACTCATAAATTACTATAATATAAATGTCTTTAAATTATTTTCCCTTATTTTTGGATGACTACTACTTTAATTGGTTCTTTTTCTAGATCCCTTGTAGGTTAGTATGGCTTCTTAGTGACATGACTATCATAACATAGTCCCGTCCCTTTCATATCCCTATTTTACGTCCTTATAATCAACTACAAGCATATTCATAATTGTACCTTTATCTCATGATCTCCATATTACCTTTGTTTCCTTTCATTTGAGGCACATATAGGTCAATTTTGAGATTACACACTTACTTTTGGGTAAATCTAGGAGTCTTTAGATACCTTAGTCTTTAGGTCATTTTCACTAGTGATGAAGTGTAAGTTATTTTTTGTTCATCTCTTATTTCACTCATGTTTGGTTATATGAATGCATATGGAAGAGGAGTAATAGAAAAGTACAAAAAAAGGTAAAATCCAAATCATAAATAAAAGGTAATAAATAAAAGGCAAAAATAATCTTAAAATTTGGATCACACCAAAAGAGGTGATCTATATTTGGAACATCTCCTATCTTAATAAAAGCTCAAACTCCATAAATAGCCTCATGATATATCTAATGTCCATTGGAGTGTGGAAGATAAGTACACTAGGATAGGAGGTCTCATTATATCATATACTTCTAGTGTCACCTACTTTCTCACATAAGTACCTGATATTTAAATTAAACTTATGGCTCTATAATGGGTTCTAAGGAATGGGGAACACATTGTGGGAGGTAGGTCAAATTTAATTTTAATGTACATGTCATTCACATGTTCATTTATATACTTCACTTATTATCCCTAGCTCGGTGTTCATTATTTAAAGTGTCCCAAGTCGTTGTTTCTAGTTATTATCCTTACTCACTTGCCTAGTGTGTCTCATTCTTGCAAAGGATGTTCACATCACCCATTTGGTACCTCAAATTTCTTATTTTAATCATATTTTATCGATATTACCCTTGAGGTATATTAATTTTAGCTATTCACATCTTTGATCACCTCTACCTACTTACACCTCTTGGTTTATAGTTTGTGAGTTGCATTGTAAGACCTTGGATAGGAGTATGCCTTCCTCATAAATACCCTTAGACAATTTTATTACCACACCATCTCATTAACATACTATTAATTTAATTAAGTGTTTCTACATTCATTTTTTCCATTTCTATTTTACATGCTTCCAAACATGATTTAGTGTGTTCTACATTCATTTTCCATTATTTTATCATTTACATGCTTGATCTTTTGATTCTAACCTTGCCTTAACAATCCTAATTTTCCAATTTTTATAAGTAATTCATTCATAATTTTACCATATTGTGTATGCACACATTTCTTATATTGTTATTCTTGTATCCCTATGGTTTCTCAAATATAGGTATTGCACCCTCCATGACAAAGACTAGGATATTTTCATGCAGTCATTCCATAGAATGGTAATTTAAGGTATGTATATGATATTTTAAATTAATTTCACTTTATTTACATATTAATTTAATTATTTTAAAATTAGTTAGATCATTTTTTTTGTGTTTGATGTTCTTTTTTGAATCACCATCCCCTATTACACTCATGTGACACATGATGATCTTCGAGTGGGGCATATGTATACATATAATTTTTTATTAACTTTATAAATTATTGATGGTTTTTCTCATAGAATAAATTGTTAAGTCTCAATATCTCTGAGTGCATACCTTAAAGTGTACATCGATAAAGTGGTGCTTTCCAGGGTTATTGTCCCCTATACTACAACTTGTTATCTACATAACCTTGTCCTATGCACTTCCTTAAGCATTGCTTCCTCTCTTACATAATCATCCAACCTTTCACCACATTCATTAGCCCCTTCATAAGCCAAAAATCCCTTTTTATGGTTTTCATTTCACTATCAGCCTCATTGACCCTATATTCAAATTGATAAAAGCATGTTACAGGTATTGGTCAGCTCTGGATAACCTAGACTAAGACCTAACTTATTTTTTAGCAAATAATAATACAAAATAAATCGGTATGGCCTTATCCAATAAATGTTTAGAAAGGTTTAAAGTTATATTCTACTATATATGACATCCATTCATCATTTAGAGAGAAGAGAAGAAGAACATTATATTTTTCATATGTTTATCCACCATTGTACTTGAAGAGCATAGATTAGGGTTTCAATAATTGCTTTTGGACGTAAGGATCTCATTTTGTGGTTAAGTATTTGGGATGAATATATAATTTTTGTATCCTATAACTAACTTATCTTTATTATCTTTACATACCACAACAACCTATTGCAAAGCACCTTGGCCAACAGAGAGATTGAGGCTCGGTGGGTTCATCTTACAAGGTAAGTATTCCTAACTTTGTTAATTATTTCTTAAAGTATATAGATTTAAATTTGTACTTATCTCCCATGAATTAGGATTTATAATACATTTATGTGAGTTTATATGTTCTATGCATGTTTGTTTTTTATGTTTATTAACCCCACTTTATGGTAGAAGCTTTGGTGAACACTAGATTAGATTTTGTTTTGCTTTGCATATTATTTGTGAATATGAAGACATAGGATCTATTTAAGGTAATTTCATGGTGTTATTTCACTAGATGTTTTGGAACCCTCTCCAGTGATTTTATTGTGGTAAGAGAACCCTTGGTTAGGTCTATTGTATCCATTTTGGTCATGACCCCAAATTATAATGTATCAACAATTAGAAGTGTAAATAAGATTTATATTCTTTGAGCTAGAATTTATTAATAGATAAGTTTAATTTACCTTTGTATATAAATTGTGCACATGTCATAAATATTTACTTGAGTCATGTTAAAATTAAACTTATTCTTTCCTAAATATTTCAAAGCCATGTAGAGAAGAAATAAATTTAATTTAATTTTTATGTATAAATAAAAACTATACAATATCATTAGAAAAGTTGAGAAAAGTTGGAAAATATAAGGATAAATTTTGTTTATTTCTACCTATAAAGTGATTTGGTATGGCTATACCAAGAAGATAAGATAATGTTTTCTTATTTATTTTAATTCTTTTTTCTGCAGAAACAAAACCATATGGTCTTATGACCCAAGGAGAATAAGGAGGAAGGGCTTCTGATTATAAAGAAGAAGAATTTAAAAAAAAAAAAAAAAAATCCCCTTTGTAATAAAAGACCTTACGCTATAATAGCAATTGGTGAAGATGAAAATCAAATAAGATGATAAATTAAATCTGTTTCTACCTACAAAAAATGTACTGTATAGTGAAAACGAGAGATGGGAGAACTAAAAAAATAAAAAAGTATAAGATAAATTTTATTTTTGTTTCTACCTAGTTGTATAGGGATGTCATATGATGCCCAAAGGACAAGAGTACATATTAAAATTTTGAAAAAGAAAGCAATTTTTTTAATATTTGTTTCCATTCACCAAGAGAGGCCATACATCCATGTCAATAATAGAAAAAGGTAGGTAAAGGAGAAAAGAAATAATTAAATTTTATTTTGTTCCCCGTTGAATTTATAAGGCATACTAAGGGAAGTGAAACTAAAAAATGAATAAGTGAAGAGGGATGGACTCGATGAATTTAATAGTTTTTATAAGAACAATTTTTGTTGTTTCTACAACGTAATAAATAAATGCAATGACAATAGTGATGATTGGGCACATAATTTCATTGAGACATTTTTTCAAATAGCTTGTAGTGAATCCGATAGTTGAAATAAAAGGAAAGAATTGGTTGTAAAAGAAATTTAAAATCATCCTCAACTAAAGTGGAGAGGAATAGGCTCTGTAAAAAGCTTCTGGTCTTTTCATGTAAATTTGAAATCTTGTTTTACAATTTCTAGTTTAAAAATTTTAAAGTAAATAGTTGTAAATTTATTTTTTTAAAATGAAATGTGTGAAATTTGTATGTCATGATTCCTAATTACACATAGTTAAAAAATAATAATTGCACCTTTGTAATTTTCAAGTCATGCAATTTCTATTTTTTACTCTTGCACATGGTACAATTGCACCAACTCTTTTTTTTACACCACCTAAGTGTTTTTTTTTTATAAAATCACTTTTAAACAATTTAAAATGTAAAAATGTGGTTACACATCATAAAGACCTTCAAAATTTAAATATAAGTGTTATTCTCATTATTAGGGGATTTTAAAAAAATAAAACTTTGACACATGTTTTTGGAAGGCGAGATTACATTACAACCCAACAAGGATCAATACAAAGAAGGAGATTTTCAAATTATGTGTTCACATTATCTTCACACATTATGACTGTGTATAATTCATTTATATTCAAATATTTAGTTTTGAAACTTTTTCATAACTATTATAAATTAATTTTAACGTGGAAATTGCATAGTAAATTATTTTTGAATCAATGTTTGTTATTTCCAAAAATATGAAATCTCATGGGGTTTAAGCAATATTTCAATAATTTTTTATGAGTAAATATGGGATGGTTATATTTAGTTTTCTATTAGTATCAGAGAATTATCTTAGTGTATGTTTTGTACTCCTAAGGGTGTAATTATGACTTTACCACCCATTGATTGAGAAAAGATTTCCATGAGCACAATGTTAATCCTTCTTGTGTTATTGTAGTGAATCTCTATGTTTTATCACCCAACGTCTTTCTTCATTTTTCCTAAGATTATCTTGGTAGCTTTTATGTTTAACTAGTTATAATAATCAATTTCTCCTTTTATTACTTTCATTTATCTATTTCTCATTATTCCCTTCATTTACCTCATTTCCTTTCTATCTCCTTTTCATACTTTCTTGTTAAAAGTATGAAACAACTATAAAAAATATTTTTGCTATGAATAGTTATTTCCATTTATTATCCTTTTGAATTTTAATAAAGGTATCTCTACCTAATAATAGGAGTAGGACTTTATCCATGTGTTTCTGACTAATATAAGGACTCAGTTCCTACACTATTCACTCAAAGTCACCAATTTTTCCCCTTGACATATTTTTGAGATAATAGTTTTTTTTTACTCCATTAGTGATCGAGGTGATTTATGCATGTCATTTTTAGACATTTCAAGGAACCTCCCTTGGCATAAAGGTTGATGATTCTATTGAGATAATGTACATAGTGACTTAATCTTTCTAAATGAAGAAATAGAGTTGGTTCACCTTAATCCCAATGTTCCTCATGTCTCATAGGGGAAACATTTTAATTATCTAGTGTTTCCTAACTACAATGCATTACCTTTAGGTTCATGGAAGATATTTAAAAAGTTCTTAAGTGAAAATGGTGAAGATGAATATAACAATATACTAGCCTTCATAGTGTCATATAACATCTTGGGAGTCATGCATGAAGATATCGTTGTCATGTTTTTTGTTGAAACTTTCATTACACCTATTATTTAATGGTTTTATAACCTAGAAAATGGAGGCATTATGAATTGGAAGTTCTTGAATAAAAAATTCCTAAATATGTTCAAATCATTTGTGGACATGTGTACATTGTTGTCATATTTATTCCTAATCCACAAGCAAGATGATGAGCAAATGAGATAGTTCATATCTCACTTTAACAAATTATTGATATTTATTCCCAAGGTAGATCAACCAAGTCCAAAAAATACACTTTGTGTTTTCATTGGTTCTCTACATCCACATATCAAATTCATCGTGATGACGAATACGGTAAATGACTTGGAAGTCATACAACTGGAAGATATAAAAGTTGATGATGACATGATTATATCTAGGATATTGAATAAATAAGTATCAAAATGTGCTACAACTACCATAAGTGTTAAATAAGTAGTGAAAATTTATATAATCAATTATGCTCATCATTTAGAAAAGAGATTTCAAAGGAAAATTATGGATCAAATATGTCAAAACTATAACATAGAAAAAGACAATGTTCTTCCTGTGATATATGATTTTTTTTGTTTCATAATTGTATAAGAAGGTAAAAAGTTGGAATAAATAATGATTGATCAAATAAAAAATGACTAATTTGGATTGCTCTTTGACAAATAAAAAAAATATTTGCCTATTTCAACATATTGCTTAAACCCCATTGTCCTAGGAGAAAATGGGTTATCTGAAAAACAAATGATAGAACCATAAATAGAAAGGAGTAACAATGTAAAGTGTGATATTTAAATTTTTAAAGTGAAGATAATATGGAACCAATTATATGTAAAAAATAATATTCGTATTGTATCAGAATGGAAGAATTAGAGGTCAAAAGTGAAGATTCCCTTACAACTATTTTTCATATTCCATGGTAGAAAATTTCTCTGTGGGATTTGAATCAAAAGAAATCAAGTCTATGCAAATTGGAAACCATAGTCATGTTAAGGTTGAAATAAAAAAAATATGAATACAAAACAAAATTAATGGTGCCCAATATTTTTTATAAGCAAAAAGGAAATTGTAAAGGTAGAGGAAACTAATGAAGATGATAATGATGACTCATTCATTGATGAATTAATTTCTACTGTGGGAATCAATTCATAAAAGAATATCAACACTCAATTTGTTCCAAAAAATATTCTTATTGTTATTCTATCATAGAAAGAAGCATAGAACACACTTTTATTTTATTATGATCCTATATCATGCATAAATCCTTTCAAATCCATTCAAGAAGATATTGAAGAAGTCCATTACTACTCAAGATTACTTGTATTAGATTGTGAAACTTTCAATAAATCCATTTCCAAATATGAAGACATTATTAATATGCATTTTCATAATCATCTCTGAGTGAATGATGATTGTAATTCCCTCTTTGCCCTTGCTTGGTCATTATTAATAAATGTATTTGGGTATCATAATACAAATACATTATTTCAAAACTACATGTATTTTTCCCAACTAATGAATGGTTTTGTATGGTCTTCTCAGTTTCCTCTACTCACTATAAATAGTTTTACTTTCCCTATTTTGGCTTGTATCCTTTTCTCATTTCTATTTTTGTGTGTGTGTGGTTTTTGAATAAATTAAATAATCTATGTGTTTTTCCTTATTCTCTTTGCTTTGGTCTTTCTACTTTCACATATTCATAGTTTTAGTCACTACTAGAAAAATATCATGGGCAATCACATCATTTATAAGAATATCAGTGGTCTTTACTTCATGGTCAATGAAAAGATCACATATTTAGAAAGAAACAATGAATTTTTTAATATAAGTGGATTTAAGAGATAAAAACCAATTGACAGTAGAATTGGAGAATTATTATTTTAGTACTAAAAATGGTAATATGAATGTTTGTTCCTAAAATGATAGAATAGATAGGTTTTTCATGGATCTCTTCAAGTGAATACATGGTAAACATATAAAATTATCATGAATAGGAGATCTATCCTAATGAAACATTTTCATTCATCATACATTAATATAGGTAAACTAGATGTCAGTTGGTCGGATCGAGATATAAAGAAAAATAGTATAAGCAGCTAATCCGGTCATACATGCATGTTTATTTGTCATATGATTGAGATAGGTGAATTGGATATAATTTTATCAGATTAAGGTGCACAAATGTAAATCATACATTCCATTTATTAAATGAATGTTTCATGATGACTAAAGTTGGTAATCAATAAATTTTTGAGAGATGTTTTTGTTTTCACATTTTAATTTGTTTGTAAATGAATAAAAAAATTCCCTCACATGTGTTATCCTTTGAGATATGTGTAATCACCTAATTATGTTATTTGGATGTTAAAAGTGTCACTTGAGTTAGCCTATCCATAGCTTATCCCTAGACCAATCCTAGAGCCTTTACCATACTCTATCACTCATTATGCATACCATAGATAGTTATATTTAGTCAGAACATAGTCTGAAGATATATTTTTCAAATCTAAACCCAATTTAATCATTAGTATAGAAGGTAGACATTATCACCACATTTGGTAAACTAAAACCACATGGTACTACTATCCCCAACTGGGTGCTACATTTCGTAGCCCTAACTCTACCGAAGAGATACTTTTTTAAATGTGTTCCCCTTATAAGGTCATCTTAAGCACATTTCATTATCTGTGAAAGATTAAAAAACTCTATAAATACAAGTCTATTTGACCCTTATTCACTAGATGGAAAATAGATGCAACAACATGTTCAAACAAAATATAGGTGGAACAAAATTAAGGTATTTGATACATATTCTATCCTAAATTTGAATAATACCATCTATAGAAACCCTAGACTTAGATTTAAAATATTTTAAAGCTTAATCACATTAAAGGAATCTAAGTAAACTCTCATTCTAACATCCATTTGCACTTGCATCAAGCACTAGGTGGGAGATCTACATTGGGCATGATTTATTTTTATAGTATTCATATGTAGACAAATGTCTTCATAATGGAGTGTCAAGGATGTTCAGCCTATCCTAATAACAAACACATAATTATTGATCATGACATAATTACAAGAAGGATTAGGGTTTGAACACTAAATTAGGTTTTTTAGGCACAACACAAAGCTCTAGATTTCATGTGAATATGAATAAAACCTAAAAATATAGGTGTAGGTGCTCCCAAGAAATAGTAATAGTACTAAAAATATGACACTAGTGCCACTTTTAGGACACCACAACAACATGGTGCTATTTTCCAAGTGGGGTGATACTATCTAGTGAGCAAACAAATCTCAAGATCCTATTGATGACACTCTGAATTGACTAGAACTTAATTTTTTGAACCCAGATCATCAGTGAGAATTACTTTCCAATTAAGTCTATATTTTTGCATATTTATTATTATTTTTAACATGTCAAAGAAGGAAAAATTTATAATAAATTATTACTTAATTATTGAATATTATTTAACTAATTTAGACATATCATTCCTTTAATTAAACATAATAATTACATGTGTAAAACCCTAAAAGGATAAATCATTTGGTGAGCCTGACTTACTTTGAATATTGATTTAAACCCTAGTTTGTATTAATCCAATATTTTGCATAATAAATTTGGGCTACATACTTCTATTTTTTTGTTTTTTTATACAACCTAGCTAGTTAAATTGATTTTATATTAGTGTTTCAATTTATTTGAGTATAATTACAATATTTTGAACATAAAACCTAAATTAAAAAAACCCTAACCCTAGACACACTTAAGGTTTCTATACTTTTCTATTTATACTTAGATTTTAATTCTAAAACTTAGATTTCATATTTATATATCTTCTAATTCATATAATCATGATCATAATGACAAAATAAATCAATCACTTTGTGTTGCAATGTTTAATACTTCAATTTACATGATTATTCCTTTTAATTTGGAATGAACTCAAAAAAGACATAAATACATGTATAGATGATGGTTTATATAAATTTAAATATATTTCATTTCTCATAGCATGTTATCTTCCTCCTATGTGTTTTTCCATTAACTACTAAAACCATACACACAGAGGATTTAACACATAAGCTAACAACTATGTTTCATGTTTCAATGTCATATCTTATACTGAGGGAAGAATATCATTCTCCTCATCATCTCTGTGAGGGTGATAACTACTTTCTCTCTAACTAGGTCCATGATATAAGGGAGATGTCCCTTTCATAAACATTAATAAAAAATAAAATAATTGATGTCCAAAGCAATTAATCCTATGCCGAAAAATATATGAATATACATCAAAATGAATGGTGCTAAATATTCATTACAAGAAAAAAAGGAAATTTTCAAGGCAAAAGAAATTGATGGGGATGATTATAATAACCCATTCAGTGATGAATTAATTTTTATTGTGGGAATCAATTCATAAATGAATATCAATGCTCAATTCATTCCCAAAGTTATTGTTATTGTTGTTTCATCTTAGAACGAAACATGCAACACACTTATCTCTAATTATGATCCTATATCAATCATAAATTAATTTAAATCCATTCAAAAAGATATTGAAAAATCCTAGTACTACTCAAGATTACTGATATAAGATAAGAGAACTTTCAATGATTCCATTTACAAATATGGAGACATTATTGATCTACATATTCATAATAATCTTTGTGTGAATAATGATTATAATTACCTCTTCCCACCTACTTGGTCACTATTGCTAAATATATTTGGGTCTCGTAATTCAAATCCATTATTTTTAAACTGTAGGTATTTCTCCCAACCAATGAATGGTTTTGTATAGTCTTCTCATTTTCCTCTACTCACTATAAATAGTTGGACTTTCCCTATTTTGGTGTGTTTTTCTTTCAATAAATGTAATAATCAATCTTTTACTCCTTATTCTCTTTGTTTTAGTCTTTATACTTTCACATATTCATAGTTGTAGTCTCTACTCGAAAAATAGCATGGGCAATCAGATAATTCAAAATAATGTTAGAATTGTTATTGCTTCAGGGTTAATGAAAATATTACATTTTAATAAAAAAACATTAAAGTTAGTCAACCAAGAGGATATACAAGATAAAAACTAATTGATAGTAGAATCAAAGAATAATTGTTTTAGTAATAAAAAGGGTAATATGAATGTATGATCCTAAAATGATAGAATAAATAGGTTTTTTATGGGTCTCTTCAAGGAAATAGGTGGTAAACATACAAAATTCTCATGAGTAGGTGATATAGCCTATAAGAACGTGCTCATTTATCATATATTGAGATAGGTGAACTGGATGTCAGTTGGTCAGATCAAGATATAGAGAAAAGTAGTATAAGGGATTTGGGTAAATATCCATGTTCATTTATCATATGATTGAAATAGGTGAATTGGTTATATGTTGGTCAAATTAGGGTACATAAATTTAAACCTTGCATTCCATTTATTAAATGAAAGAATCATGATGACTGAAGTTGATCCTTAGTCAAGGTTTTTACAAGTTTTAGTCATTCTTTATATCTAAAGTTAGAAATATAATTTTTTGGGAGAGGTTTATCTTTTTCCATTTTATTTTATGTGAAAACAAATAAAAAAAATTATCTTATATACACTATCCTTTGAGTTATGTGTAATCACATAAATGTGGTATTTGGATGCTAAAAGTGTTGCTTGAGTTAGCCTATCCATAAATTAGCCCTAGACCTATCCTAGAGCCTTTGCCACACTTTTTTTAGTCATTATGCATAGTAGAGATAGTTAAATTTAATTAGAATATAGTCCTAAAATAGTTTTCTTAGATCTCAACCCAATTTTCTCAGTAGTCTGCCAAGTGGACATTATCACCACATTTGGGACACTACAACCACATGTCACTATTGTCCCCAACTAGGTGTTACTATCCTTATCCCTAACTCTCTCGAATGGATACTTTTTCAAATGTGTTACCCTCTTAAGTTTGGCCTATGTAGATTTCCTTATTTGCATAAGATAAAAAAAACTCTATAAATACAAGTATATTTCACCCTTATTCACTTGATGTAAAATAGATGCAAAATATTATTCAAACAAAAGACAAGTTGAACAAAATTAAGGTATGTGATCCATATTCTGCCCTACTTCTATAAACTACCATCTATAGTAATCCTAGACCTAGATTTCAAATATTTCAAAGCTCGAGCACATTTAAGGCATCCAAGTCAACTCTCATTCTAGCATTCACTTTCACCTGCATCAAACACTAGGTAGGATAACTACATTGGGCATGATCCCTCTTTGGAGTATTGGTATGTAGGCAACTCTCTTCATAGTGGAGTATTGAGGAATTCTAGCCTATCCTACTAATGAACACAAAATTATTGTTCATGCCATACTTACAAGGAGGATTAGGGTTTATGCATTAAATCAGATTTTCTAGGCACAACACAAAGCTCCATATTTCATGTGCACAGGAATAGGACTTAAAAACATAGGCATGCCAATTTGAGGACACCATAGCAACATGACACTATTCCCCAAGTGGGGTGCTAATATATAGTGAGTAAAAATATCTCTGCATCCTATTGATGACACTTTGAATTGTCTAGAACTTAGTTTTTTGAACCCATATCATCTACGATAGTCACTTTCAAGATAAGTCTATATGTATGCATATTTATAATTATTTTTAGCATGTCAAAGAGGTTCAAAATTTATAATAAATTACTACTTAATTATTGCATATTATTTGATTGATTTAAGCATATCATCCCTCTAACCAAACATAATAATTACATGTGTAAAAATCTAAAAGGTTGAATCATTTTTTGAACCTGAATTACTTTGAATATTGCTTCAAACCCTAGTTTGCATTAATCGAATACATAATTATAATTTTTTGATTTTTTATACAAACTAGCTCATTAAATTAATTTTGTAATAGTGTTTAAATTTATTTTAATATAATTTCAATATTTTAGAAATAAAACCAAAACTCAAAAAACCTTAATCCTAGACACACTCAGGGTTTGTATCCTTTTCTATTTATCCTCATAATTTTGACAAATTTTCTTTAAACAAAGAGAACATAGTACATTTTCCCAAATATACTTATAAAAAGTCATGGATGAAGTATTTTAATACATTTACTATAGCCTTAGAAAATAATAAAGGCACATTCTTTAAGCCAAAAGTCATTACCTTGTATGTGAATGATCCACATTCAATTATGAAGGTAATTTTAGCTTGGTATTTCTTTATGAAGGGAATTTGATGGTATCCTTTTAATGCATCAGTAAATGAATACACATCATGTCGTACAATAGACTCAAGGACTTCATTTTTGAATGGTATTTGGAATGGCTCACTGACATAAGTAACATTGAGTGAATGGTAGTCCCCACACACCTAAATTTCCCTTATTTTCTTTGGTTGCATTATGATAGGGCTCACCCATTCTTCATTTTTAACTAGATAAAGGATTCTATATTCTTAATTATGATCCAATTTAGCCTTTAATTTGATCTTCATATTGGGTTTGACCTTATAGGGATTCTTTTTATTAGTCTACATGCACTCTTTAGCTCTATATACGTCTCTCTAAAAGACTGATCTACACATTTTAATGCTAATAATTTGGTTGGGAACACATATTGATAATTCCTTAGCAGCTGAAAAGCCTCTAAAATTTATTATTTTCCCCAATAGTTTCTCACAATCACAAGCTTAGGAGCTAACTATGTTCCAATGATCTCTTCAATATTTCTTAGGGACTCTTGGTATACTTTAATTGATCCAATAAGTAGAGAATCATATAGAATGCTCTTTTCTTCTTGATATGTGATGTTTATATTACATAGTCTTTCTTCTTCAAATTATTTTGTGCTTTGAATTGGTTTGGGTTCGAATTCCTATTTTGATTCAAATAATCCTTATAGGTCAATATCTCCATCACTATCAATGGACTTTGTCAATTCCTCTATTATTTTTTTGCATGGATTAACAAGATCTTATTCTTATTAACTAGCCTTATAATTATGAAGTGACACATTCAAATCCTAAATAACTTCCTACTAGGATGATGACTTAGTTGTAGTTGTTAATTCTTTGTCTTACCCATGACATAAAAATATTTTTGATATATTTTAAAGCATTATATACCACTTGATTATCATCTTTGAACATCAAAAGTCTAAATAAAATCATGTTGTACTTATTCCAAATGCTTGATCTCTCTTATGCACTTTTAGTCTACATATCAAGTTGTTGGTAGAGGTGATAATTTATGAATATATTTGTTCTACTCCCTGTACATTCCATATATCCACACACTAATGAGTTGTAACTTAGGACATTGACCTTATTGAAAGAAAGGCCATTTTGAATTCACAGTAGCTGCTAACTAAAATCTCTCAAGAAAACATTCCCTACTTATGGCCAATAAATTTTTAAGTTTTTTTTCACTACCCACCATGTTACAGTAGTCCCTTTTATCTAATATATGAGTGTGTTGACTCATTACTCCACCTCTAGCACATATTGTTAAGTATTCAATATGAAAGGATTAAGATCCTCCATAAATTATTATATTATCTGATTTTCAATAGTGAACATCATGTGTAGAGGTCATATCTCATGATCTCTCTCAGCATAGTTCAACATATACATATCTGAGTCACCACTTATGTATTATGTGATTTTCTAAGGTAAAACACCTTTTGGTGTAGAATCTATGTAACCCAACATTATCTCACATGTATTATACATAAAATGTACTTTAGATTTTGTGGGAGAGTGAAATTATGGAAAAAAACATTCTTTATCTGAACCTAGATAATTAGAGACTTTGTGATAATAGTCTTGTACATTGGTCACTCTTTATGTTGTGTAGTGTATGATTATCCAACTTGATACTCTAGAGATCACAAAGCAGTTTGTGTTCCATCCATGCTAACCTTTACCAAACTATTATCCTCATAGGCATAAGGAGATTATAACTATTTTTGGATGATATATGTATTTTTCTCGCATTAATTAAGGGGTATAACTATTATCTTATCCCCTTGATGTGCCTATAGGTAATTATGCATAGTGTTAATTGTCATTTAGCCATTATAGGCCCAGTCCTTACTGACTAAGGCATGACCATGGGTTTATACTATATTCATATCAATGAGCTTAAAATATTCCCAAAAAATGAGATTTACTATTTTTATATCAACTTCTTCTAGCCTTCTTAATGGGTTTCACCTTACCATAATCTACCTAACTAAGAGTAATTAGACTGTAGGTTAAAGATGGCCGACTAATGGATTCCTAAGTTGATCATAGAATCATATGGATGGTTCTAGAAAATTTAAGAATTACATTTAGAATCTCATATCTATCTATCTCAATATCCATATGAGAATTAACATTCCAAGGTTTCTTGGTCTTAACATATCACACTACTTTTTCAGTATGATGTTTGCCTCTTTGTGCACACTTTAGAAGATTATACAAAAGATTAGTGATATTTTATGAAATATATTCATTATGAAAGGTTCTAATTGACTTCATAAAATTTATCAATGTAGTCACTAATCCCTCTTTTCTCATGATTCTTACAATTTACCCATATGTTTTAGCATTAATGGTTGCATTATCACCTTCAAATGTTGGTTACTATTAGATTTCTTGTAGAACCTATGCATCTTGGTACATCAAATTATTTTCAATAGTATGATAGACATATTTATCCTACTATACTTTTTTAATTCCTTGATTTAGTGGAATTTAAAATGGCGGTAACTCTTGTTCTTCTCTTTGTTTCCTAGTGACTACTTGTATAAAGTTAGTCTCTTTTGGTTGTGAATTAATCATGTTTATTATATGATCAATCACTAGAAAATATTGTGCTTGGTGTTAACATTCAAATATATAGAATATGCAATATATTTGTCTCTATGGATTAGTGGGAAAATTCCTCGTATAGAAGTTTTATTCTCCACATAGATAACATTTCATAGGTGGTTGGGTTTTGTTGTGTTGGATTACAAAGAGGATTAATTCAAACATTAGTCATGAAAAACACAAAATAATGAATAAGAACTAATAATCTATGACAACCTATTTAATGGAGTTTTAAAATGAGAATAAGAATCAATTAAAAGAAAACACATATACCTATTACCTTCTCAAGTGATTCCACCATCAAAAAGTAGATCCAATCATGTTTTTCCCCTTGATTTGGTGTTATTTTATTTGTCAACAATGGATGCCAAGCTCCTCTATTATCTCAAGATCACCATGCATAATCTAGGCTTAAGATAAGAAATAAAATATATGCATATCAAATGAAGCTAACCTATTTCAAATAAAACACAATAATCAAACAAATAAATATTGTGGATATAATCCTACATTATAATTTTGTACAATTTAATCTTTAAAATGATGTTTTATGCCTTTTTATTTATAGATTTTCCAAATGGGTTAGGATCAACCATGTCCATCCATCTCAGTATTGAGATGGATGGTCATTAATTAATCTAATATTTCATAATAAATCCATAAATATCCTTATAATGATTTTTGAGGATGGGGCAATAATGAGGCATGGGTGCCCATAAACCTGATATTTGTTACATTCATGGCTTATGGATGCCACCCCATTGACCATGTCATTAGGTGATGCAAATATTCAAAATCAATTTCCAATAAACAAATATTAAATTTGATCTATGGAATTCTTACTTAAACTCATAATTTAGTTTAATTTGACTAAGCGAGATTAATCAATTTTAGTGTAATTCTTTGGAAAATGGTGCATAATTAATCAAAATGATTATAAATTTATATTATTGGTTTGTAATTTGAAATAATAGAAATTAAAAAGAATCATTAATTTAGTATGGATCATTAACATATTTAGGATGTTTCAAAAATAAAATAACAAAGGTACGTGGCTTGTACCAAGGAGTTAGATGAAAAGAGTGATCAAGAGAACCAAAATGCAAAATCATCATTTTGACTCAAAATGATTTTAAGAAAATTTAGTAATCACATAAAATGCATTGCACATTTAGGGATACATTATCCTAAATAAACACTTGTATACAACAAGATTGAACCATTTAGCATGTTATTAGTGATTTTGGCCTAAATTTTACATTTGACTGCAATTTGAGTAAGATTGGAAATTTCAACACAAATGGTGTTAGGAATTGGATATTTACATTTTCCCCCTATTTTAAAAGGTGTAGCAAGACATTTAGGTAAATCAAAATCTTTTCAAATAAAAAGAGTTCTCAAGAATAAATTGAAGTGACCCATGATGAACCCTCGAGAGGACATACTGGGAGGAACAAGAAGGATGGATTCTCAAAAAGAGAGAGAAAATGGTATTAACCTATGGAAAAATTAAATCCAAAAGAGCTAATGCTTGCATATGTTGACTTCATCAATGATCAAAATATAATTAGAATAGAATGGGCCCCAAATATGGGAGGAATGGAAAGGATACAATCCAAAAATAAAAGTGACACACATTAAAAACACCCAAAGCTAGGATGTAAGCTATGTGATTTGGAATTGATCAACCTTGAGATAAGTTATACACTAAAATATTACCATCATGGAAAAATATGTGAAGAGCTTGGAATTAGAATAAAAGGGAGAACATTGTCTCCAAAGATAGAAGAAATAATAATGTTCTCCTTTAAATCAAATATGATCATGACAAGCAACTTTACCCAACCAGGGTAAATTTGTATCATTGATAAATAATGGCTTGCCCTTTTAGGGATAATTTTATTCTAATAGTAGGTGCAAATATTGTGCCCTAACATGGTAAATTGGCATGAAATTAACTCAAGGAAATAACCAATTCCATAGATTAAAATGAGTAGGTACAAGCATAGATGCAATGGTGGAATGGTTGTAAAATCCATAAAGAACCTCAAGCCAATTTAGTTCACCCAAAAGAGGGAGAAACAAAATGAGGGATGATGAAAACTGACCAATTATTTAATTATATTTGTGATGTATTCTAAGAGATACACGTCTAAGCAAAGTGTTAGATCCTAAACCTATTGAGCCTAGTTTATGTATGGTGATCTTGAAAGGTGTTATTTAGAGTTGTGTTGACATTAAGACTTAAATACAAAGCACAAAGTGATTTCTATATAAAAACAAATTATGCATCATAATTATGAAAAACTTATGATCACATGGCATTTAAGTTGGATGAAGCCGGTTCAAATGTGAATACCTATAACTAAGGATAATGGTTAAAAATGACTAAAACTAGAGTTACAACTATTTACATTTAAAAAAAAATTAAGATACAGATAAAATGAAACATAAATCAACCTGAATTAAAATCAAGATATGAACAATAAAAAATTATATGGGAATAAGAATGTTTAAAAAAAAATAAGAACAACTTAATAACATAAGATCAATATATAAATAATCAAGATCCATGTGGACCATCAAGATGTACTTGAAAAAACAAAGCAAAACAAAACAAAGATCATTAAATAAAACACTATAATAGGAGATACAAGAATAAATAAAAAGAAGAGACAAGAAAGCACAACAAAACACTAAGAAAAAAAACACCAATAAAACTCAAATAAACACACACAAACAAAAAAGAAGTTAATGCAGTTTAAACATGATTTTCATGTATGTGTAGTAAAGGCATTAATTTATACAACATAATAAGAAAAAGGACACAAATTTGTTCCTTAATTAAAGAGGAACAACATAGAATAAATTTGGAAGAGAAGAAAAGGAAGGCATTGACTGAGTTGACTCTAGATGTACAAGACAAGTGGATGCTAGCTACATAGTTTTATGGGCTCATGTGCCACTATAAACTTCAGGCCAAATTTAGTTCTCCCAAGAAGTGGGATAAAATAAAGAAGGTGATGACCAAAAATATGATTATTATTTTAGAATAAAAAGGAAGAAAAAAAATCCAATGAAAGAAATAAGAATGGTCTTATAAAATGGCAAGCGTGTGGGACAAGATAATAATAGAATGAGGATAAGAATATATAAATCATAATATAATGTTTTTGTTATATTGTGGATCATTTTAAAATGTTTTTGGTGTTTTTGGTAATAAAATGTTCAAAGGGGGAACCTATTAATCGATGAGATGCTCATCCAAGAGTAGAAGTTCCAATAACAGCTAAGTCGTTTGTAATGACCCATGCTTACAAATAAAAAAGAGCAAGGATATTGATAAGGCAAAAATTCATACCAAATAGTAGAAAGATAATAAAATAGTATGCAACACAAGATATCTTTTTAGAACCAACCAGTAAGCAAAGATCTTGAGTTGAAGATGAATTCATGTTCACTCATCTGTAGAAGAAGATGCAAAATATTATCCTTGTTGATTTGATTATATAACTATCATCAAATGTGATAATAATGATGGTGATTCATCATAAGGATCATAATTAGTTAGGGGATAAAACATTTTTAGGTTACAAAAATCTTAGGATATGAAAATAATGAGGTTCTTAAAGAGAAATATCCAAAATGAATATGGTCCAAAAGAAGGCGGTATAGGGTGGGATAAAATGTGTTCAAAATGTCAATGGTCTAAAAGCCTTCACTATCTAGAGTCATGAAATCAATAAGGTTCATGAAATAATGGTCCAAAGTAGGTAAAAATAATATGGCCCATGAGAGGATGGTCTAGGATAGGATGGTAAAATACTTCAATACAAGTTACCCCTAAGTAAGGGGTCTTCTAGACAATGGTTCAAAGTAGTTCAAGCATAGAAAATTTTCAAGTGTACAATGTTCATGGGATTTGAAAGTTATTTACCATTTTATTTAGATATTTTATATGCCCTTGCTCCATATTTTTCCATGTTAACAAATGGTCCCAACCAATAAGGGTAGAACTTACCTTTTTTCTTTCATTCAGCATTTATGTTCTTCTACTTCACTTTCAAGACCAAATCATCAATATAAAAATAACAAGGGAGAATGTGCTAATTTTATCTTCTCTACAATCTATTATTATATGCTTTCAAGTTTTCTAGGGTATCCAAACACTTATCAACAAGAATTTTTAGTTATTTCAACCTTGAGACTCTATATTCTTTGTCATCTTCAATATGCTTCAAAGATACTCACAATGATAACATCTTGATCTCAATCAAGATATTATATTCTATGAAATAAATAATGGAGTATGTATTGGCTCTTGTGGGGGTTTGATGATTGGTTTTATAAGCATATAGGGTAGGAAATATTTTTAAGTGCCAGTTACGACCAACGTCATTGACAATCTTCTTTAAAATGGCTTAAATGGTTTTATTTGATGCCTCGGCTTATCCATTACCTTGGGATTTATAGGGAATGGATTTATATGATTTATTTTGTATTTTTCAAAAATGTATTTTACATATTTGTTTATAAAATATCCACCATTATCATATATAATGCATGCTGGGATGCCATATTGATAGATGATATGTTAATGAATGAATTTGGCTATCTACTTCTTGATAAAATAAGTGAGAGGAATGGATGCAATCCACTTAGTGAAGTACTTTGTAGTATTTAAAATTTATTTATGGCCAATTGAAGATGTTGGATTTTTTTTTGATGGGATTGAAGCCCCAAGTAGAGAAGGACCATGATGTTGTGATCGGTTGTAGTGGTAAGGAAGGTGCATGTATCAAATTTCTATATTGCTAACAAGGAACACACCTCATTACATATTTTTAAGATTTATCTCTATTTTTGGCCAATAATATCCAATTTTTTTAGAGCTTTTTGGCTAAGGCTACAGCATTGGTCTGGGCCCCATACATTCCTTCATAAACCTTCGTTAGTGCTAGCTTGGATTTTATTGAAGATAATAAATGAAGTAGCATTAAAACATATATTTTATGATAGAGAATGTTTCCAAGGAGGCTATAATGGGCTAGATGGTGATGGAATAGTTTTTATTGGTTATTGGCTAGATTAGGTGGAAAAACGTGATCATGGAAATAATTATAAAAGACTTGATAACAAGGTAGTTCACTTGGTGGATTGGAACTAGCAATGATATATAACCTTTTCAAATTTGGAATAATATGTGAAGGATGTAGAATATTATCAATAAAAAAATTTATACTTTTTAACTCTACCATAAATTTTCATCATTAACCCAATCATTGCCATTACATCAAAAAATCTATTTCTGGCCCATGGTACTTGTTTAAAATGTAGAGATTTAAAATGAACCTTGACATTATCAACAATTTAGCTGTAAGGAACAAGCTTATCATCTCTAATTTGATATTGATCAGTGGTCGGATTGATGATCAATTGAAAATCATCATAAACCATTAAGTATTAAATGTCCCATTGAATGTTAAGATGTAGTCCTAAAATAATTGCCTCATACTTGGACATATTGTTAATACATTGAAAATAAATGTGAAAAACATAGGGAATAAAATCCCCTTGGAGTGTAATCAATAATATACCAGCTAGAGATCCACAAAAAGTGAAGGAACCTCAATAAAAAAATTTATACTTTTTAACTCTACCATAAATTTTCATCATTAACCCAATCATTGCCATTACATCAAAAAATCTATTTCTGGCCCATGGTACTTGTTTAAAATGTAGAGATTTAAAATGAACCTTGAGATTATCAACAATTTAGCTGTAAGGAACAAGCTTATCATCTCTAATTTGATATTGATCAGTGGTCTGATTGATGATCAATTGAAAATCATCATAAACCATTAAGTATTAAATGTCCCATTGAATGTTAAGATGTAGTCCTACAATAATTGCCTCATACTTGGACATATTGTTAATATATTGAAAATAAATGTGAAAAACATAGGGAATAAAATCCCCTTGGAGTGTAATCAATAATATACCAGCTAGAGATCCACAAAAAGTGAAGGAACCATAAAAATATAGATTCTATTATTCAATCTCACACTGCACTTCCTCTACTTCCATGATTGAATCATATAGAAATTTGAAACTAAGTAGTTGAGTGTCTATAATAGGGCTTTCCTCAACTTGATCACCAATAACCTACCCCTTGATAGATTTTTGATTTTTATACTCAACATCAAATTCACTTAGGATCTTGACCCATTTAGCCATATATCCTATTAAAGCTTCTTTGGATAGTAAAAACTTGAGAGGATCCACCTTGGTGATGACAATAGTTTTGTTGTTCATCATATAATGTCATAACATTTGGGGAAAAAAAATTGTAGCTAAACATGCCTTCTCAAGAGGCATATAATTATGTTCATAATTCATAAGTGTATGGCTAAAATAATAAACTACATGTTCTTTACCTTGATCATTATGTTGGGATAATAATAGCCCTTGAGTATGCTTAGTTGTTGATATGTAAAGAAGCAGTAGTTGTTCAGGTATTAGTGGTCTAAAAAATGGTAGGTTGGCCAAATAAATTTTTAGATTTTCAAATGATAACTAATAGCCTTTATCCTATTGAAACATAACCCATTTAAGATATGGTTAAATAGGTGGCATTTATCTTTTAGTTGAGAAATGAACCTATGGATGGATTGAATCTTTCCTTATAAGCTTTAGAACTATTTAATATTTGAAGGTAGAGGCATTTCAAAAATAGACTTGACCTTAGCATGGTTGACTTCGATCTCTCTTTAAAATATAATAAAACCTATAAAATTACTTGAAGTGACTCCAAAGACACACTTCTTAGGATTTATGGCAACTTTATATTCATGAAACCTCTGAAAGATTCTTTATAGAATGTCAAGATATCTAGTTCATGTTCTTTATTTTGCTAGTATGTCATCAACATAATCCTCAACAATATCATGCATCATGTCATGGAAGATGATAGTCATGGCACGTTGATATGTGGATCCAATGTTATTCAATCTAAATGGTATGACTTAGTAATAAAATGTTCCCCATAGAGTGATGAATGCAGTATTATGTTGATCTTCTTGGGTTATATTGATCTAATTGTATCTAAAAAGTCCATCCATAAGGGATAAAATCTCATACCCATCAGTAGAATTGATGATTATGGTAATTTTGGGTAAAGGAAAATCATTTTTTAGGCATGCTTTATTGATTTCTCTTAAATTAGTAAAAAGATATATACCATATGGATTCTTATTAACTAAAGCTATCTTAGATATCCACTCAGAATAGTCTAGTAGTCTGATGAATCTTGGTCCCAATAATTTCTCTAATTTGACTTTTACCAAGAGGGCGATGTGTGGATGCATCTTTATCAATTTATACTTAACTATTTTGGCATCAAGATGGAAAATAAGGTGATGTAATACCAAGTGTGGGTCTAACCCTAGCATATCTAAATATGCCCATGCAAAAATATCTCTAAAATCCATCAAAATGGATATAATGTGCTCACATTCTTCTTCAATAAGGGAACCTCTAAGATAAATAATTTTAGGATCATTGTATGTTCCCAAATTTACTTAAATTGTGCCCTCTACAAGAAGCATGGATTCATATTCAAGAATAGTAGTCAAGTTATGATCGTGATCATCTTATTATATAAAATATTCTTGATTTTCTTCTAGAGCTCTGGATGATGTGAGGAAACCAAATCTACCATCTCAGATAATGACCAAGTAGAAAAAACCTCTAGAAACTCAATAGTGAGACTCTCACTAAGTTTTTGTTTTGAAGAGATGCTTGTAGTAGCTATAGAGATGGGACTTAGTGGACCTTCTACATCCTAAGGGGATGAACAAACTTTCCTACTTGAGAGTGCCTGAAATAGGTTTTCACTCAAGGGCTTATCTTTTCCTTTACTTTTTCCCTAGTCAACAAGCACCTTAAATAGATTTTAACCCAAATATCTTGATGTTTTATATTTATTATGACTAAGGAATTTCCTTAATCTCCAAAGTAAGCATAAGTATCCAATGAAAAATTAAATCCTTGTTAATGATTGTCAATGGGCAATCCATCTCTTATGCCCATGTATTCTTCAATTGATTCTTCATTCTAAAACTCATCAAGGCATATGACTGAATTTTTCTAGTCCCAATTATTGAGTCCAATATGGCAAAGGCAAATGGAAAAAGAGGTCCTACTTAAATAAGGTAATCTCCAATATTGGAATGGGTTCTTGCTTTAAGATGGGAAGCTCCAATAGGATAAACATATGTTATGGTTATGATAGCATTTTGGGTAAGTAAAACCAAGTCAATGTGCTCATCAAAAAGGCTATAATAGGACATTACATTGCTACTAAGAGCCTTGTTTCTAGTCAAGTTAGGATAATCACTATCAAAACTAATGAGGTCACCCCCTTATGGTATAAATTTGAGACCATGATTTAACTTGGGTACTCTAGTTGATAATGGTTCTAAGACTCATTGTGCCTATGGGCTAAGGGTGCTTCATATATAATCAAGATGATCCATGATCTAATTAGGGATTATTTATTAGGGATTCTAAAATCAATCAACAAGGCCTTCAAAATATAACTATTCTCCCTCTATGAAAGTTTCTTGATCATTCTTTGGAAAATTAGTAGGTATAAATACCACACATGGTTTCCACTATTCTTTCTTTGGTTACTAGATCAAGATGGGTATATTTGGGCTCTTAGATGGTTTGGTTTTACCAAATATTTTTGGAGACTTTGGTAATACTTCAAAATGGAAGGTATCCTTTAGATGATATGTAAATGCCCACATCTTCAATAATAACCTATTTTGCAAGGGTTGCATGAAATGGATTAACCGAAGTGGATGCAATGTCATTAGGGTTGATATAATTGGATGGAGGTGGATGTGAAACTAACTCCTTGATATTATTTCTAATGAATTAATAACTAAGACAATAGTTATAATTGTGATACTCAGCCTCAAGATGTTTGTAGTACTAATAACACTATTTATCAACAGAGATAGTAACCTTGATCTCATCATGTGAAACTTAAAGAACTGATGCAAGGAAGATGGAATGGATTATACTTCATGGATCTAAGGATGACCAAGAATTATGCTATAATTTAGTTCAATGTCTACAATATGAAGCAATGTGTGGCGGGAAACATACCCAACAATGATTGACAACCAAACAGTGCTAGAAGATTCCCTCTCAGCATTGTTGTAAGCCTTTAATGTGATCTTTTTTTAGCTGGATTTATTTTACAGTGTAGTCTAATCTCTATACCAATTTAAGGGATAAAATGTTTAGCACTAAATGATTATCTATAATAACCCACTTGATCTTCTAATTTTCAATAATAACCTCAATATATAGTTTTTTCTTATAGCTTAGACTTAGGGTGGACATGTCTTTTTAATCAAACATAAGCTGACAAAATGAAGACAAGTGTCCAAATAGTGTTTAGAACTATTCATGATTTATATCCTTAGGAATAGTTTATTATTGTAATAGGCTATTTTGAATAGTTATATGGACTTCATATGTATGCAAGAGATCTAAAATTGAAATATATGTAGGGGTTTTGCTTAGTTTTCCAATAGACTATAGAGTTTCTCAACATTGGGACAATATGGATTGGCCTTAGCTGGCCTAATATTAGAATTTGGAATATAAGGCATAATGTTCATATTGGGTTCTATCAAATAAGAGTGCAAAGGGACCTATTGTGTAACTCATGAACATCTAGTTTTGATTGTACAACCTAGAGGTGGCAAGGAGCTAGTATAATAAGAATATGAATGTGAAGGGCATTAGAGGGTAACTCATGAGCATATAATTGCATTTTTATAATTTCAAGTTGATGAGGAGCCATTATAATTATAATAATGGTGTTATCCATAAATATTAACCCAAGAAAATGGATTCACAATAGAATTATGTGAACTCAATGTGGCATTACTAGAGGGAGAGGTTGTTTGCCCTATAATAATGAGTCCCCTTCTATAAGTATCACAAGATGGTTTATGGGATTTGATAGTAATAATGATAATGTGGGCTGAAAAAATGTGTTTCACGGTGTTTTTAAAATTTTAAGGCATGTTATTATAACCCAAGTTGTTAGCATGGGTATTATGATCCTGATTATGATTTTGACCCTAAGTCTAGTTTTGATTCTACCTATAATTCAATCCTTCATTCTGTTGATTTCTCTTTGGTGGTGGTAGATTATGTTGAAGAAATGGATCTTGGTATATTCCCATATCATGGTTAGTGCCTTGTAGAGCCAATTTAATCTCAACTTCACCACTCTCAATTATAACTTCAATAAGGTGATGCAATTGGACAAACTGATATGTACTGTGTCCAATAACATGATGAAAATTACACCATTGATTCTCCTTGTATGCATATGGTATTAGATAATCTTAATTAAATGGACTTAGTACTAGCCATATAATTAGGTTAGCTATTATGAGCTTTTAAAACATTGTCTCAATATGTTCTCCTAATTTATTGAAGACTCTATATTGATTATGGAATGTCCTCTATGTAGGTTGTCTTTAAAAATTGGGTGGTGGAATCGGTGGAAATAATTATACATTTAGGGATGGAAGGCCCTACACCATTTGTACGTGTCTTGTTTCAGTCACACCATTTCCAACCATGCTCTTGTTCTTGTTAAAACCCTTATTTTTTTCTTGAGTAACTATTTATCTAGAAGATGGGGTCTGATCTGACATCTAACCCTATGTAAAAATATTGACAAGGCCTTTTGAAATAAGAAACTTTTCAATATAGACACCCTTTTCTATGATATCTTCGAATGTGTTTGCACAAGCAAGTCGTAGATTATGCACCACCTCAGGGTATAAATTTTGTGTAAATATATCCACCAATTATTTGTCTAGCATGTTGTATTGAAAGTGACAAGATAATGCTCTCCATATTTTTAGGTAGGCTACAAAGGTTTTTCCATTGCGTTGTTTGGATTTGCATAAGTCAACAATGGTCAATTTATGTTTGATGTTGTATGAGAAATGGTTGATGAACTTTTTAGATAAGTCATTCCAAAATGTAACTGATCCCTCAGGTAACTTGAGTATCCAATCTAAATCTTGTCTAGTTAAACTTCATAGAAACAATCAAAGTAAGATCATGCTACTTCAAGCTACCTCTTGACATAATACAAAAATTGCCTAGATATGTTCACGTGGGTCACTCTTTCCTTTGTATTTTTCAAATTTGGGTGCATTTAAATGAGGAAAAAAGTGGACTTGGAGAATTCTTAAATAAAATGGATATGGACATATCTCATCAAATTTGTACCTTTTGATCCTATTTTCAATATCCAAACATGACACAATCAGTTTCATGGAGTTTCACTATACCATGTTTGGTGTATTTTTTGGGTGGAACATAATTCCATATGGGTGGTATATACCCCTGCTACTACTATTGGGGTAGAATGTAACCCTATTATTGATATCAAGGTGGAATGTACCCATGTTTTTACATGGATTTGGTAAGTATGTAGACCTTATGATACTCAACTTGGTTTTGGTTCACTCCTTGAGTTGAGTAGATAAGCGATCAATTCCTATGAATCTACTACATCAAATTAACCATGTTTTGTTGATTTTGAGGAGTTATTTATCTATTCACCATTGTACATGTTAGTTGAGATGAACTAGCCAAACTGTTTTGTATATTTTGTTCAATGCATACCAAATGTTTGGTTCTTTGACTTTGTAAAGGAACAAGATGTTATTAGTGATTTAAAAATGTGTGATCTGTGTCTAGCAAAGCATGTTGTAGAACCTATTGGGATTTGGGTTGTTATATTAATACATATTGTTCTATCATTATTGTGTTCTGAAATAAATTTTGTGTTGTTTCAACCACATTTCCTTATTCATTTGAAGCATCATTGTAGATTGATGTAGCTAATAAAGAGTTTGTACACTTTGCAATAAATTGGTCTACATATCTCTGACTTATCTTCTTAATCTTGTTAACAAGATCTTGATCATTTGGTTTTGAATCTATAAGTATTTCGCTGCCTTTAGTAGAAAAAAGTATGTTTGTGCAATGTTTATGAAATCTTACTCTCATTGTTGCTCTTCTTCTCTAACTAAGGTGTGTAATTATTCCATGGGAAAATATGAGGGTAGTCTATCACTATATTCTATCAACCTTAGAAGAGTTTCATCTTTGTCTTCTTGGGGTTGATATTCTACATAATCTTCCTTGGATCCTAGTTTTGTTGGAATGTCTTCAAATACCACAGAATTATCTTAACCATCACAATAATACTCTTCCTCATAGATAGGGTCATAAGGGATCCCACTAAGAGTATATCTTTGAGTCATGTCTAAAAATGTTGTTGTCTACATTTGGCTAGATTTGGAAATGTTATGTAAACATTTGAATAAGGTATGTGCTTAGATCCTTTCTAAAAAAGTATCTAGGTACTAAATAGACTATAATAGGAGGGTGGCATAGTACTACAGATAATTAAAATAATGATGCTCATGAATTTACTCAGCCTTTGATAAAGTTGAAATAGTATGAATTGGAAGAGTTTATGATAAATCAAAAAATCCTAGAGTGTAGCTAGTACACTAGAATGTAGACTTTTGAGATATGTCAATACCATAAAAACTAATTCAAATTTTATGAGTTGGTACAAGAAAACTAGAATAAATCCCTTCAAAGTAGGAAGGAGACAATATGAACCATAAAACTCAAGATGTGGAAACATATAATAATTTTTAATTATAAAAGTATAACAAAATGGGCAACACAATGCCACCATATGGTAATAGGAATGGTGGTATAAAATATGTTCTAGAACTTGGAGTGTGAGTGATACACTTGATGACCCAAGTTCACAATGGTGAGATAGATGATGAGTTTATAAATGGCCTTCAATCTAAATGGGAAATTGAACTAAAGTTCCCTCAAGTCATGTATACATGGTGAACCCAATTAACACATCAACCTTATGAAATTATAAAGGTGGAATTTTGAATTTAAGCTATCAATGAAAGGAAATTAAGTGTTCATCCAAAATAAAAGTTCATTATATGGTAGGTTATTTTCAACCCTCTTCTTCCAAGTGATAATATGATGACATGGACCTTTGGGTGCCCCCTGCATCAATAATACTCTATGGCAAATGGAGATTTCTAAAACTTATAATTTGTGACCACCTAGATGTTCCTAAGTGTGGTTAACATAAGAAATGTAAAACATCAATTGAGTTCATACCAATCAACTTATCATGCAAGGGTATTTTTTATTGCTTGATGAAACCATCCATGGACTACTTAGTGGTATCCCCTAGTTGACTAGACCTCAATCTTTCATTAATAAAGGAGAGGTTAGCTACTCAACCCCCTGGCTTTAGCAGTATACATACCCTAATTTGTATACCCTGTCAAGGAGTAGGGTTAAAACATTGCTTGGAGATGAATCCCTAGGGTAATGCTTCCTTGGAGAACCTATGGGAGGTAATGACATACCCCTCAAAAGCCAAACTCTATGATATAAAATCTATGTAAAAGGGATTTAAGGTTATTTTTAGATCACCCAAACCATATGGGTTTTGGGGAAAGCCTAGATAAATTCCATTTTATGCCTTGGACAAAGTCAAAATTTTAATGAAAAGGTTCTTTTGGTCACCCAAGTTCCCTATAAGGGATGGGGCAAGATCATACACATGTAATTTTTTTTGTCAAACAATCTAAAAATCGAATGATGATTTGCACAAAATAAATACACTTTTTGAAAAAGACTACAAATTTGAAGTGAGTTTGGTTTTAAGTAATAAAAATTAAGTGTTTGGTGGTGTTCTTAGTCCCTTATCTTTATTTTGCCAAAAAATTGAAAAGCATCCACCTAAACAATCAAATAAACTAGCTAATTCATTTTAAACACCAAAGGAAAGGCTCCTAATTCCTTTTAAAATACCAAAAGGAAATGTTAAAAGACTTAATTATGCTCAAAAAAACACTTTTCCTTGTAGGTCATATAGGAAAAATTAGATTGTCTTGTTTAGCTTTGAAGCACAATTTGAAATGAGATAAACACTTTTGAAAAGCATGCTCTTGGGTCTGTGTTTATTTAAAAACATAGAGACTAACACCAGTCATTGTAGATTAATGTTGGTTGCTACAAGATCGATATTGTTCATAGATCAACCATTGTTGGTTGAAACTAACCAATAATAGTCACATATGAACTTGAAGGCACGTAAAATATTTTGGTAAAAAGGTTGTTAGTATAATTTTAAGGTAAAATATCCAAAAGGAAAACTTATGGATCAAGATTTTATTTAGACTAGAGATTCACAAAACTCAAATTTTGAATGACATATTTGAATAAAAGATCAAAATGCAAATTTTTAAACTTACTTTCCCCCTACTATCCAATGACTGTGATTAGCCCTGATCAATTTCAGACACTCAAAACCATGTCAGTCACTATGTGCCCTATGTGAACATAAAAATGTTTGAAACATGGGGAAATGAGCATAAAAATTATTTTTAAGGACTTTTTAATGACTTAGGTTAAAATATGAGATTGAAAATATGTCTTCCTTTGTTTTAATGGATGTTATGGTCTCATTAGGTGTGCCAAAATCTAGTGTTGAATTACAAACAGGATTATTTCAAACATTAGTCATGAAAAACACAAACGAATGCATAAGAGCTAAAAATCTAGGCCAAGATATTTAAGGGGGTTTACAAATGAAAACAAGAATTAATTGAAAGAAAGCACATATACCCATTACCTTCCCAAGTTATTCCACCATCCAAAAGTGGCTCTAAGTATGTTTTTCCTTGGATTTTGTGTTCTTGTCTTTGTCAACAATAGATGTCAAGCTCTACCATTATCTCAAGATCACCATGCATAATATAGGCTCAAGATAATAAATTAAATCTATGACTATGAAATGAAGCTAACCTATTAAAAATAAAACATAATAATCAACACAAAAAAATATTGTGGAGAAAATTCTATATTATAGGTTTACATAATTTAAGATTAAAAATGATATTATATGCCCTCCTATTTATAAATTTTTAAAATGGGTTAGGATCAACCATGACCATCCATCTCAAGATTCAGATGTGTGGCCATGAATTAATCTAATATTACATAATAAATCCATAAATATCCTAATAATGATTTCGGAGGAAGGGGCATTAATGACATATGGGTGCCCATAAACCTGATATTTGATGCATTTATGGCTTATGAATTCCACCCCATTGATCATGTCATAAGGTGATGTAGATATTCAAAATCAATTTCCAATAAATAAAAATTCAATTTTCTCCGTGGAATTCTTACTTAAGCTAATAATTTGGTTTAATTTGCCTAAGTAAGATTAGTCAATTTTAGTGGGATTCTTTGGAAAATGGTGCACAATTAATCAAAATGATTAGAAAGTCATATTACTAGGTCATAATTTGACTTGGGAAGAATTGGAAGGAAACATTAGTTTAATACAAACTTTGGTCCCATTTATAATGTTTTTGAAACAAAATAACAAAGGTACATGACTTGCACCAAGGAATCGGAAGAAAAGAGTGATTTAGAGCACCAAAATGCGAAATCATCATTTTAACTTGAAATTATTTAAGAAAAGTTAGGAATCACATAAAATACATTACCCCAATTAGGGATACATTATCTTAAATAAATACTTACATATGATAAATATGAACCATTTAGAAAAAAATTAGTGATTTTGGTCTAATTTTTATGTTTAAGTGCAATTCGAGTAAGATTGGCAATTACAATACAAATGGTGTTAAGAATTGGATGTCTACAAGTTTTTAGATTTTCATTATTACAACCTCCTTGATAACCTCAATGATATCCCATCTGTAACCTCCCCTATATCCACCTCTATTTTTTGGTATCCCCAACCTTCTATTTGTTTCCCACCATACCCTACTTGTTGGCTTTTCTATGCATCATACCCCACATATTGATGTTGGTGGAACTTAGAGCCCAGTTAAATGGTTAATGTTAAAGGTTTGTATTATTCTAAGTATAATTATGTTGACCAAAATACTTATAAGATGAAGATGATGTATTATTCAAATTTACTGGATCCTATGGTTGATACTAGGATGATGAAGACAACCATATAGGGTTGCCTTGAGTCTACTTATTATCTCCACTTTTGCTCTTAGAACTTCCTCCTTCAGATCTATCATTTTCTATACTACCATTGTGAATACATTCTTAGTGATATCTTCCTTTAACTCCTATAATGCTCAACATTCTTTATCATGGTTTGTTGACATATAAAAATTACATAACAAACCCTGTGATTTTTGTATGTAGTTTTACAAGATATGAAACATGGAAGTCACATGTCCTAATATTCTAAATATCTAAGAAAATTCATAGTTAAGATAATGAGAATCATTTATACGATGTCTTTCCTTTCTACATTATTTACACCATAAGCTTAGTTTAGGCTTTTCTTTTTCATGAATCTCATCCATTCTTCTCATAAATGCATCTATTTTGGCCTCAACCTTGGAACTAGGTAAGGAAGTATCCCCATAATATTTGATTTCTTCTACTCATAAATTATAAAATCAAGCATCAACTTTACTCATGTATCGGGTATACTTTGTCTCAAATCTAATTATTACTTGCAATCATTTTACGAACCAAGCAACCTTATCTTTGTCTTACAAAATGAATTCAATTATATTCATGACATTAGAGAACCTTCAACCATATTCAATGAATGATTCACCATACTTTTTCTAAAGCTTTTTTAAATCTTAAATGGTTTGAATTGTAAATTTATTTGCCTTAAATTATGTTACTAACATATTTTTAACTTCTACAAACTCAATAGTATTTACATTTATTTTATATATGTACTTTAGGGATTGTCTTGTTAAATCCCCTATGAGTTTCCACTACTTAAAAACATCATAGGTTACTCCATTTACATTCCATTTCATGTCACAAGTTACTAAATACTACTTAGGATCTATACAACCATCATATTGTATTAAATTAACAAACATACCTGTATTGAGAGACATAGTTGGTATATTTGTGAGTGTTACCATGGGTTACTAAAAACTAGTAATTGTGATTGAATGTAATTGCATACCAGTGACTATGACTTTATTCAAATTTGCATTATTCACTGTGATTATGACCTTTTGCATAATAGTTTTTTTAAGTTTCTTAAAGAGGAATCATTCTTCTTTTGTTTTCTTCCTATCTAACTTATCTTTCCAAAATTATACATAAATGAATCAAACCAATGTGTATCATCTTCTTCTTCTATACTTCTCATTATTTCTAATAATAAATTAGGCTATGGGATATGTACTCTTGAAATGAATGATTTCTAGTTTGAATTTATTATAACTTTAAACTTGAACCTAAGATATTTATGCATTCAAATGTAACTTATTCATAGGAAACTTCCTTCCTAGTTCCAAATAAAAAACTTTCCATTAATTTGGATCTCCTTCTACTATCTAACAATTTTACTACTAGTTTATCTTCTTCTTCCTGCTACACTATCTCCATATCTGCATCATTTTTAATTTTTTCTTTCTATTCATCAGGACCTTCTACATATGTTTCACACACTTTGATTCCAACATCTTTCATAGAATTTATCCACATATTTTTATCTCTAACATCATATACCCCATCTCTACTCTTATTTGTAATTAATTTTAGATCTCTTGTTCTATTCCACTGTCTATATCATCATAGTTTTTTTTTAATCCCATAATTTTCTTTTCACTCTGAGTCTTTTCATCTTCCATTTTCTGGGATTAGGTTCAAGTTTCTTGCTCTTGACTTCACATCATACACTTCATCTTGTATGTACCCCTATGGCACCTAAAGTGATTACTCCATGTTGGCTGGAGTAGGAACCATGGACTTTTCCACAATCAACATCTTTATTAATCTATGTAATTAATGCAAAAAATTCCATCTTTTTCATAGGACAAATATTTTTACACAATTTTAAAAGCTATGTATTCTTTTACTACAAATTTGAAGATATAACCATCAATCATAGTCCTAATCCAGTAGTCAACTACTTGAGTCTACTCTATATTTGGGTTGCACAATTTCTCAAACTTATTTTCTATCTAGATTATTAGCTTTTTCATACCAGGTTGAAGAAATAATATTTCACCCTAGATAACCTTGCAGATAATAATCAAGGTAACTCACAATAAAATATTTTGTAGATTTCCTCATAGATATACTCTTGGATAATCTCCTCCATAGTTTTTTTTTTGTTTCTCCTCC
>JARHVA010005289.1:500000-515000 GCA_037957365.1 Torreya grandis | reverse complement strand
ATTAAAAATTGGTGTTAATGGGCTATAAGTTTAGAGATAAACAAATTGAAATTATAGATATTTAATTAATTTGAGGTTGTTAGGAGGAAAATGCATTTTTTGTTAGAGGCATTTTAATGCCAAGAAAATTTGTTTACAAATCTTTTTGTTATTGCAACATCGTATAGACAATTAGTACAGTTGATTATGACGAAGTTAATTTAAGACACTAAACATTCACATCAAGAGTTGGAATTAATAATCTATGAAGGTTGAAAAACATAATTAGGCCTACAAACATACCCTTTATCTGGACCACAATGTCAAGATGGTTATTTACATATAACTTGACTTATATCCATTTGTAAGATGGGACCTCTTATTGAATCATTGTAGGTTTGTATACATTTAAAATTTAAGTTTTTATTTATAAATAGTTATGATTTTAGGTTTTGATATAAAATATTTAAATTAAGTTTTCATGAATCATAAATATGTTACATTTAATATATTTATTATCAATGTTTAGTTTTGTTTATTCATGATGTACTTTAATTTTGATATAGAATATTCAAATTTAAGATTTCATTTATAAATAGTTATGATTGTAGGTTTTGATATATAATATTTAAATTTAAGTCTTCATTTATAAATAGTTGTGATTTTGGGTAAAAATAACATTAGAGGAATCGTTCTTGTAGTATGTATTGTAGTCGCTCTTTATGACAATGATACTCATCTTTGACTCATAGATATTATGTTGTTTGTAATGGTGGTGGCCTTTATTGATAGATGATGGTGAGTCATCAAGGGAGATTATCTTTCTTGACATTTATAATTTTACCAAATAGGTAAGATAATACAAAGTAAAATAATAATAAATAAGATGTTGATGGTTGAAATCTTATTCCTAATTTTAGAAATACTCTAATTAAAAATTATTTAGGAGGGTGGAGGTTGAGGGATTGCATGATAAATCTGATGATACTCTATCTCTACCACCCATACTTATTCCTAATTCTACTAACTATTGGTGTGTTGTGGTCTATTGACTCTCACTTTTATGTTATTTTAATTAGTTTTTTTTTGTAAATTTATTGAAAAATATTATATATATTTATCAATTAATTTTATATTTGTTCTAAAATTAAATTGATATATTTATTTTCAATGTGTAATACCATCTACTCACTTTTTTTGTGACTAACTATATATTTTTAATATATCAAATAAACCTTTTCCATTATAAAATATCTTAATCTTATTCATAATTGTTTTCCTTTTGATAACCTCTTCCATATTAAATATTATTGTGTCAACCTATAAGAAACTACCCAAATATTTTATAAATATTTTTGTTACCTTTACCTTTTTTGAATTTTTTTTAGTTGTGGATAAAGTGAATAAAAATACGAGATGCGGTTCTGTGTATGCCATGATTGAATTTGAAGGTCAACACTACATGCCATAATTTTTTTTAATGAAGGATATTTGTTAAATATTTACTTTCAAATATATATATATATATATATATATATATATATATATATATATATATATATATATATATTTAATAAGAATTGAGAAATATCAAAAATAATATTCATATTTATTATAATACTTTATAGTTTTTAATGATCTATTTAAATTTTAACCTTCCATTTTATAAAAAAAATGATCTTATTTTAGGAGGAAAAAACATAAATAAAATTATACAACCATCAAATTTACTTCCTTTATGGATGGAAGTCATTGCATAAACTAGAAATCAGATTAATTTATTGGAATACCTATAATATTTGATCTTGAAACATGCATTGCATTAAAATAACATGTTAATAAAATATCATAACATGGCATAAAAGTCAAAATCATCATGTAGATACTGCATGATGCATGTGGTTGTGGCATCTGAACATAGTTGAGCTACTAAAATATGTACTACAATTATTTATTGTTTGCATATATATTTTCTCATTAGTCCCTATAAAATAGGGTTAATGGAATCACTTTTCAGTTTTTTAAAAAATAAATCAAATAAATTGAATTATATATTATAATAATAAATTTAAAAGTTTAACACATTAATTTTAGAATATTCCCTAAATATTATTTAGACGTATTCCTCTAAATTAGTTACAATATTCATGTGTATCCCATATAATAATACACCTTTAAATGATTCTTATTCCTCTAAATTAAATACTTTTGATTTGGTTTGATTTTCATGATACTTAAGTACTTACATTTATTTTTAACCAAGTATGGTCAATCTTATAAGGATTTGTTTAAAAATACTCTAATTAGGGACAATGATTACCTAGTGTTAAGTGCCTATTGATATGGAGGACCCTCGGTGAACTTTTAAACAATCAATCTACTTAAATCCTTGTTAAAAACACTTAAAAGAGAGTAAAATTTATATCTTCATTATCGAGTACAATTTTTAGACATACAAAGGGGTTTCATGCGAGGGATATCGCTACCTCTATAATTTTATTTATAGTGGTTTTATATATTTTTATAATATATTTTTATTTCAAATATATTTTATAATAATTTTAATTTTTTATTTAATATCATAAATGAATATTATTAATATTAGGTAATTTAACCATATGGTCTTTTAAAATGGCCAATGTGAAGTCATGAAAGGGGCACATACCTATTAAATATAAGTACATATTTACTAACTAGATCTAATTATTTCTATTATATGCAATTCAATCATAAACATTTAATCATAGGATTAACTATTATATAACCCTTTTTGTAATGACATTATAGTACATATTATTTTATATCAATTAACTATAACTATCCATTACCTAAACCTTATTTGTATTAAAAATTTTAAGTATATTTATATTCACCAATATCCAATTAAACATTCTAATTGATATACTGAATCATTAATAAAATTATTAAAATTTATTTTTTACATACAATAAATTAAGCATCCCAATGAACTCTCATGATAGTAACTATATGACATAAACACAATCTCCTAAGTTGAATATAGACATGATCAAATATGCCTAGACATGTTGTTCCTACCCATAAATAGATACAATTCTAGCATGAACGCATACTACTTGATTGACATAGTATGTGGAAGATGTTGAACCAAAAATTAATTTATTTATGTTAAATGGGATCCATTATTGATTGTATTATTCTAATGTTAAGTGTTGGGAGTTATAGTAGATCCCATTAAAAGGATCTTAGTTTTCATACCTTATTTTTACATGTAATAAAGTTGTGGGTACTCTTGTTAGCACCTGTTGGAGGTATTATATGTTTCACCTTTGATAAATTATTTTACCTTCTTATATTTCACAACCAATCAAATGCATCTTTTCAAAGAAAATTGAAACCACGTTTGAATGTCTATTGTGAAATAATAATATTCTATTCCTTATGTTATTACTATTAAATAGGTTATACTTGGGCTAAGATGCAACAAATAAAAGGGTTTTATTTTTTTGCATTAACCTACTAAATCCTTTACAAATAATGTAGAAATGCTTGACATTGAGTATAAAAGTATGGAGGATGTGACTTCAACCCATAGAACAGAGTCTTCCAGTTGTATGTTGTTAGAAGAGTCACCACATGCAAGTGAAAGTATTCTATTATATTCCTTATGGTAGTTGTTATTTCTATATATATGCTTTTGTTAGTAACTAATTATTTACATTAAAACTTCCTTTGATCATTATTATGCTCTTGTTTTATCAGGATCATAATTTTTTAATCAAAATTAGGATTGAAACATATTGTTGCAGTGAAATTCATACAATTTGAAGAATATGGAATCTATTTTGAGAAATGAAAAAGTGACTAAATATGTGGGTGATTTTGTTTCATATTCATGGATACCCACGAAAACAAGATAAAATTTACCCAAAAAATTATAATAAAATTTCCATTGTTTAACATCAAATCCCTATTTTCCCTCATTGTTTTAGATCTTCCATAGTTTAGTTTTTTTATAAGCATGTACAAATCAAAACCCTAGATGGTTTAGTTATTCAAGAATTATAAACATCATTAGAGGTAGGATATTTGGGTTCCCAATAGAATATATTACTTTAGAGTCCAAACTCAAAGCCTTACTATGGCACTAAATTTTCTTTCATCACTCATGTTATATAGATTTAGTTTGTCATTTTTGACATTATTATTGCAATGGCATAAACTATATGACATTGAGTTATATACATCAATCTTCACACTTATAAACTACCATGTAATTAATGGTAATGTATAAATTTCATGACTATTTCCATGACCATATTCTATTTTATTGTCTTAATCATGTGTCCATCATGTATGAAATTGTGTCTATTTTTTGTCAACATTTGAATACTTTTGAGTTTTTTTGGATTTCTTAAGGTTTTGATCAGTGTTTTCCATCTAGAAAGTATAACATTATTTGATTCATTACTACCTTCAAATCATGCAAAATTTGAGTTAAGTTGAAATGTGTCATACATCCATTTCAGTTGGCTTGCAAAATATTTTATTTTGTTCAAATATTATAATGATCCAAGAAAGCTTTCATGTAATTCTCATCCACACAATTGAAAATAATCCACCTCACAACTAATAATATTGTTTTTCTATATTATTTCACTAATTTTTGGTTCATTAAATTATAATAATAAGGATGATTGTTGTAAATTCTCTATTTTTACTCTTTACATTAGCACTTAGACTTTTGGCAACAGATATTGATGCTTGTTCAGATGGCACTTGTCAAGTATGTATGTATATTTAATTCATTTTTTTACATTTTATATTATTATATATTTTTTTTAAAGGTAAATCCATACTTCATGAGAAATATTATAGGATCATCAATAAAATAAAAATTTAGTATAATATTTTCTTTGTAGTTCACATGTGGGATTCTAAAGTAGAACTAATATTAGATATTTAACAATCCCTCCAAGCTCCATCAAAATTATTCTATACATTCATTTCATAATTATTTTAAATATTGTAAATAATATTCAAAAAAATACCAAATTTTATTTACCAAATGGCATGCCCACCTAATAACTAGTAGGTACTAGTATGTGCTATATCCTAAGTCTCACATGCCAAATGACCTGCCCACTAGGTAATTAGTATGCAGCATCATGTATTCTCTCTATAGATTCAAATTATATTTGAGAGTTTCTTGTTTATTACAAAAATTAACCCTAATTAGGAGTTTCTAGTCACTAGTAGAAAATTGTAGCAACCCCAGTACAAAACCCTATTGCATGTACTCAAGCCATAACACATCCCTTGTTTTCTTATTTTTAGAAACCATTAACATTTTTATATTTTATAAAGTAAATAAATTTAAGGATGGATTATCGATAAATAATTTTTTATACGGTAGTTTTCATGTGTATTATTCTCTTAAACTAATGAAATAAATTTAAGGATGGATTGTCAATAAATACCTATTTTGTATGATAGATTGCATGTCTATTATTTTTCTAATATATTCAAAGTTTTTATAAAAAAATTAACATATATTCTTATTGATTTATTTAATATTTTTTTGGAAATTGTATGTCTTGGCCTAAGTTCAAAGTTAAATCTAAGCTCTAATAATGTAAATTTTATATTTTTTAATAAAAACTAGATGAAAATATTTGATAAGGTTTTGTTCAAAATTAGTTTTAAAGTTTCTCCTAAATGGTGGAGGGTTATAATTAGAATATAACTACTCCTATGGTCTGCCACAAATTCCAATTAGGTTATTTATGGATTATTCATGAGTTGGTGTATAATGAGATACTCAACAAGTGTTGGAATGTCAATAAATTTTATTTAACCTGATGCAATAGATTTCTCACTTTGTGGTATATGATTATTAAACAAAAATTTAAACTAATTTTTAGTTGTTTACATAATTCAAGAGAAACAACCTGCATATTATTATGAAAAATTTACAAATAATAATTATAAAACATCAAAAAATAATATATGGGATTAGAAGACTCTGTTACATTATTTTAATATACTTGGATGCATGTTCTAATAAAGAAGGAATGATAATGGGGAATTTTAGCATTGAATTTCTCTTTCTTCGATTGTAGGAACTGCCATCCAGCTCTAATTGTAGAGGAAATTCACTTCAAACTATAGACTACTGATAAAAACATATATTTGCTAAGTAAAAAAATCAATAGGCATAAACTCAAAATTTGTATGAAATCAATGTTGTGTTGATTCTTAGTGAATGAATAAAACAATTACATAAGAGGCTTTAAATAAATCTCAACTCAAAATTAGAGTTCACATTTATAATTAAAAATTATAAATAAATCTAAAGCTACCTAAAGCATATAAATCTAAATGACCCATACAATTTTTAGATAATTGTTATTGATAGTAACTTACGTCTTCTAGTGGTTTTGTTTCAACTTCTATTTTTTAGAGGTGTTACATGCAAGCTTAGATGAGCCTAAAAATATTAGAAAAAAATATCTAAACAATAAAAATAAGCTAATATATGAATTTAAACTAAAGGTCACACTCGAGTACAAAATTAGACTTCCTAAAAATAGAAAAATCTCAAAAAAACTTAAACAAAATGCATTTTTGGACCCTTAGATGGTCACATATGGCCACAAAAAATTTCTAAACATATATTTAAATGGAATATAATAGTTTATGGCTGAATTGAATTTTTTTATATGGTAGTTTTGGAACAAACAAGAGCTCAAATGGAGTTATGGATCAAAACTTATAGCCTCGGGAAATTTGGACTCTACATCATTCTCCTCTACTTGAAAACAACTTAGCTCATTTGAGTTCCTCTCGTTATAATCATGAAATTTATTCTTTTCAATATTACTCAACTCACATTCTAAAATATAATTTTTATCTTATTGTTTAATCCTTTTCACTATACCAAATGTTTTTTATAATTTTCTTTCCTTGTGTTCACCGTCTTTTTATCTTTTCTTTATTCTTCTTTATTATGTGTTGCTTCCAATCTACTTCTTGATATTATTTACCTCTGCCATATTTTCCATGTAAATAATATAAATATTCAACATTAAATACTATATATATATATATAGTCAACATATATATATATATAATATGTGTTAAACTCATGTCATAAGCATTGTCATGCATTTTCTTCATAATTCTGCATTGACCAATTTTCTTGTACCTCAATTTATTGTATGTGCCCATAAAAAATATTTATTTCCTCAAGTAGACCATATCTAAATATTTATTTTCAAATAGCTTTGACCTTATTATGGCATATTATACAATTTTATACTTCTCATTACTTTCTTGCAACATTCTTCTAACTTCTTCTTACAATTATTGTATATACTCTATAAATGCTTTTGCATCTTCACTAACTCATTTTATAATTAGTAACTATACCAAATATAAAAAACTTAGGGATTTTTCCCATAAAAAACTTGAAGTGGTGATGTTCATGCTTATATATTTGTTAAATTATATATACAAACTAAGCATGTGATAAATCCAAGTCTCATTGTTTGGGCATCTCTCCAACCATGCATCTCAACAAATTTCCTAAGCCCCTGTTTAAAACATAGGTCTTCCCATCTACTTTTGAATGGTATGCACTATTAAATTATAAGTTAGTTCTCATATTATTCCATAAAATCCTCCAAAAATGACTTAGAAATATTTGTTCCCTATCTGACTTAATGGTTTTTAGAACACCATGCAATAGCACAACATTTTTAAAAAACTATTATGCAACTCTATTAGCATAATTGATTTTCTTATTTGATGTGAAATGAAACATATTATATAACATGTCTATAATAGAAAAATAATTAAATCATTACATCTCTATGTGTTTGACAATCCTAACATGAAATCCATACTCAAATCTATCCATAGTCCTCTTGGAAATTTTAATGGCATGTAGAACCCTATAATCTATGCATGTCCTTTATCCATATGACATATTATACATCTTGAAACATAACTTACCATATATCTCTTCATTTTTGGGCAAAAATACTTCTCCTCTACCAAAGTTATTATCTTAGAATTACTATTTTATTATTTTTGGGAAAATAGGGTCTAGTTCATAAGCAATAAAGGGTCTAGAGTAAGGGAAAAATCCAATAACATATAGTAAAATACAAGTTTTCAATAATTTAATCACATTAATTACATAGGGAGAAAGATAAATTTATCTATAAAAATGGACTGAAACAAATGATTCAGGAGTTGGAAATTGTGGTGTAAAATTGAGACACTACCGAAAATCAGGATCTAGCCTTCATTTTATGATTGGAAAAGAGCACCAAAATAAAATACTAATGGCATTAGTGATATATTCTACTACTACCACTATTTTTAAAAGACCTAAGATTATTTTGTTTTGTTCACTGTGTTAGTGTGACCCTGTTTATGACATTTTAGAGGCTAAAAAACAATATAGCTCATTATAAATCTATTATAATCTCAAAACCCTATATTTGTCTACACACATGGAAACATTAAATGCATCAAAAGTAAAAGGGAGACAAATTGGGTTAGGAGAAGAATGATCACATGATATAGAACCCTTGTTCTCCTGATCGATATCTACATTAACTATCAAGCTAGGGTCTCAGATAAAATGTAGTTCTCCCTTAGGGAACATGCATAATTAATGTGCATGGTAGATACAAGAATGACTTTAGCCTAGGCCCTTCCTTGACCAAGCATGAAATTCTATGTGTGATGCAAAATGCTGAGCTATACTATTGACTAATATTTATTATCCAATGTGCAAAAGTAGTAAGTGCTAGATATAAAATGCCTTGTGTAGTCCTTTATATAAGAGACTCTTTATTTTGAATTTGGGAGATTTTATCACATTTGGCTGACATTGGAAAACATAATGATGAATCTGAAAAAGGGGTTGGGACCTATTAAGTAAAGTAAACTAACTGTTGGAGCTTGAAATGACCTTGGACATGAGAGATGGAAATAGACACTAGTGGCACTAGCATTGTAGTCCAAGTGAGGTGCTATTGTCATTCACTGAAGGGGTGTAAGGGGATAGAAAGAGATAAAAAAACATGACCTAGTTGAGGTAGAATGACTATTTGAAAGGCTCAGGATGACAAGGAATAGTCAAAAAGGTGACTTACATATGAAACAAAACCAAGATGAGTAGAATGAAAGACATTGTTAAATGTGAACAAAGCTTATATTTTCTAGTTGGAGTCTCCTATGAAAGGACTATGAAAAGACAAGATATGTGTGGTTGATTCACCAATTTAGGGTGTATACATTTCCCACATTTTATTATAGTGATGCAATGAAATTAATTAATAGAGTAAAAGAAAGATAAGAAAATGTGTACTTGAACTTGCTTACATAGAAATGAATATGCTGCAAAAGGGTCCAACTCACTTCCTAGTCAGGGAAGTGGATGGAGAGCCAAATAGTGTCTAGAGAAAAGAGGAATATCTAAAATGGATGCCCTCTATACTAAATCTAAAAGTGTAATCTATATAACATGGAGAAGGAGGGCAATGCTTTCCCCTACACTAAATCTAACTTGAATGAGAAATGCTCAGAGGCCCAAAACTAATGTCTGCTCTCTATCCCACATAAACTCATATAATTTGGAATGTGTGTATAGAGTTTGTATGATGTAAGGAGTAAAATATATCATGCCCCCATTCTAAATATATAAGTTTGAACTAAAAAATTCTCAGAGACCCAAAACCAATGTCTTTCCTCTATCCTGCACAAACTCATATAGTTTGGGTCTGGGTAATGTTATGGACTAACTGCTACAAATGATCATATGGTCCAACATGGTGATAACCTAGGTATAATTAGGTGTGATATGAAACTCTAGTAAATGTGAAATAATATAATGGCATGTCTTATGATTCTAATCTATATAATCTTGGATGGTGAAAAGTATGAACATCTATACCATGCCCCGAAATCTAGTATGTGAGTGATGTGTATGTATAATCTAGTGATCTATATAACCACATGTGATATGACCTATCATTATATGCCCAATGTGTAAAAGTGGAGATCAAAACACTATTCTCTACACTATGTCTATAATCTATTATATGGTCTTGTAGTTGTGTCATGCTATATGAAGTTGTATGTGTGAGATATGTAGTAATGTACATGCCGCCAAATCTAGCATTTAATTCTAAATATATATCAAAGTCATTGTGAATATATATACTCTAAACCATTGTATCTAACTAATTTATGTATTTGTAAAGTTAAGGTATATCCCTCTGAATTCTTTGAGTAATGCTGAGTGACCTATGTAATCTGAATCATTTTATATTTTGACCAATCTAAACTAAATCTAAGAATTTGAATAGTGGATGCGTAAGAACCATACTAAGTGACCCATGCAGTCTGAATCACTATATATTTTAACCAATCCAAATTGAATCTGATAATCTAAATAGTGGAAGTGTAAGAACCATGATGCATCCACCTATGAGAGTGAATGCATATGTTGGGTAAGTGTATGAATAGGAATGGTGGGAATGATGCCCCCATTTTAGGGAAAGGGATGAGATCTATGATATAGGAGGTTGAACCAAAAGTGATTAATAGTGGTGTAATGATATAAATAAGGTTAGTATAGTTTGAATTGATTGATAAGTTACTTGAATGATTAGACTGAGTTATTGAAAGTGGAATAAGTGTTAATTAATGAGAATAAAGGTATATATTTGGGTATAAGATAATGATAGAGATGTGCATGTTGTAGTAGGAAAATTAAGTAGTATGAGAGTGAAGCTCACATGATTTTGAAGGCATCATTATCTTAATTCTATAGAAGGAAATGGTTTGAAAAATGGAGTTATGGATTTCTATTTATATCCAAAATGGTATTTTTCTTTGGATGAAAAAGTTGTTTGATATAAGAAAATTAGATTGATTCTTGATTCATTTTCAGATTGACTAGGTTGATTTTTGGAGCTCTAGAGTGAGATATATAGCAAGGATAAAACCCATGATGTGACTTGGTTTTGGGTAGTTGGCATCCCAAGTGGAGGCTAGTGGCGATGTTACCCTAGTAAGTAATTGAAACACTTGATTTTTCCCTATTTGGAAGTCTATTTCAAACATTTTTGAGCTATTTTAAGAGTCTTAGGAGATTTTTGACTAGTTCTAGTGCTCATGTCCTTCCTATAACACTATTTAATTGGCTCCAATGCTATTGTCCATGTTGCAACATTCTTATCTAGTGTTATTGTCTGATACCTAGTGCTATTATCCTAGAGGTCGGATTTTCTGAGCTACTACCTTGTTTAGTTGCTATGGTTTTTGCTTGGCTATTGATTAGGCATTGTGGATTGATATATATGTTATTTTATGGTGTTTTATAGGGTGATGTATGGATGAGAGAGTTTTATAGAGGTCAGGTTATGGAGACATTAAGGTTGTTACATTTGTCTGCTGATGAGAGAGCTATGATGGATAGCGCAGGGATGGGTCATATGCGTGACCTAAGCACTATGCTATGGGATAGATATCTGATTACCACCTTAAATGTGAAATGGAATGCAAGCACACGTAATTTTTGGCTTCCTACTAGGGAGATTATGATTACTCTAAAGAATGTGTACTGTTTTTTGTATTTGTTAGTTAGTGGACGTCAGGTGACATTATAGGATGACATGTGTGTGGATGTTATTGATCATGTGTCCTTTTATTTTGTTGGTTTACCTTTAGGTATACATTGGAGAGGTAGTGATAATGATGTGATACTATTGGTTATAATATAGTTTAGTGTTCCAAGCCTACAAAAGTGGTTGGCCATGTTGTTAGCCTTATTTGTTATTGTGGACAGGAGTGTGGTGTCAATTGCATATAGGATAAATAGGATTATCTGAATTATAGATCTGTATGGTATTATGTTATCATGGTGTAGGGATATGTTTTCCCACTTATACAAAGATATTTATGTGTTTACTCAGGAGGCATTTAGTGGTGATCTTATTATGGTTACTTTATTGCATTATTGGGTTTATGAGCACATATTGGTTGTGTGGTTGATAGGATTACTGAGGTAGAGGTGGGCACTTCCATATCCATTTATAGAGTGATGGATGAGTATGTTGGATATTCTGTCTCCTAGGATAGATCACTATAGACTAGGTTTAGATAGATTAGTGGCTCAATATATCATATGGAGGCCTAAGGATGGAGTGTAGTTGCATTATATTAGGGTCAGTTAAGGTTAGAGTGTATGATTGATTTTAGTATGAGCATGTGGCTAGATAGTCTAGGGTACCATAGCATGTGTCCCCTATAACATGGGTATGGGTTAGGAGTGCATGGGTACCAGCAAGGATAGGATCTCATGGGAGGGCTATTGAGGATGAGTTAGCACCATTACCTTTGGATGCATGGGATGTGGCTATAGACATTCCTAATGTAGATGATGTTGGATGCACAAAGGCATATACCACATGGTGGATGAGGCATTGGTGAGATCCATTGTATGTTCTTTATAAAGGATATGTCCTTGAGTATAAGGATCCTACTCTAATCTAGATGATGGGAGGTAAGCATTGATTATATTTAAATTATGTACAATTTTGTGCTTGTTATAGATTTTTTGGAAAATGTGTATCAAATGTAGTGTTATACTTTTATGTGCAGGTGGTGTGGGAGGTACTTAGGATGAATCACCTATTCAACAAGGAGGTAGAGATGATATGTTCTAGGAGACAATTATTGAGTCGACACTCTGAGATCTCATGTGGTATGTTCCTAATGATGTAGTGGAAGAGGGTTTGATAGAGCAAGTGACAATTACAATTGGTGTTTATGATTATTTATTTGATAGAGTTGTTATAGCGATAGATGCATATGTTAAACCAGAGAGAGAGAGAGAGATGAGCTGAGGGTTAAGCTAGATAGGCATAGGATGCCTCCATTTGATTATGGATCGATGAGTACACAGGTTATGGATGAGTACATGTATATTCAAAGGTGGTATCTAGACTTACATTAGGAGCATGGGTGGTTACTAGAGTGAGAGAGTCAGTGTAAGAGGCATTCGAGAGCTTGAGGTGGTGCGAGGTCATTAAGTGTTAGGCTAAACTATGGGACTAGTACTAGAGGAGAGAGTGAAACTAAGAGTGAGGGCATGACTCCCATTCATGATGGATTGTATCTTGATATGATGTATATATTTTGAAAACATTAATATAAATATATGGATATTTTTTTAATTTCAACTCATGCATATTGTGTTATGGGATTTGAAATATATTGTTACATTCATTGCTTATGGTTGTTTTAGAAGTAGTTGATTTGGTATTGATTTTGAAGGTTGTTTATGCTTGGTAAAATGGTGCTTGGGATATGTGATTTGATTATTTTTTGATAAGTGTGATGCTATCTTTTTATTTGTAATCATATGTAAGCAAAACATTGGGGGTTTTGTAATTGGTAAATTGTTTAGATAAACTAAGTTAGTTTAATGTTGGTAAAAATATGATTTGGTAAGATCTAGATTTTGATAGGTTAGTTTTGTCTTTGGATGATTATTCAAAATTAAGAATTTTAGTTTCTAGTATATGGGAATGTAATATATCATGTTGATCATATTACTTCCCTGAGAGTGGCTCAAGAATATAAAGGCTAGCTAGACCTTTGGCTCCGACATTACCTTGCTCAGTGAAGGTAAGAATTAATGCTATGGTGAATATATGTTGTATCACTATCTAAACCTTGATGGCCAACTAAACAAGTTCCCATATTTCTCATGTTATGTAGGAATATGCTCTGGATATGATATTGTTTGCTATGTACTAACTCTAGCTATAGACAAAGATTATGAAAAATTTAATTTTATTGGATGTGCCATAGAAATTGTGTACTATGACGAAGGGTCATCTATCCATAATCATATACCTTGTGGCCTCTACTTTGATGTGTATAACTAAGAAATAGATTGAGATGGAGTTGAAACCTATGATGGGGGCTTGTTTAATCTCAATCATAGTGGGTTGCTACATGAAATTGGTCCTCGAAAATTTGGCTAAAGTGAATATATTATAGAGTAGTACTCTATGACATTGGGTCATTTAATATTAAAAATAATAGATTGTGACATGAGATAGGACATGAAAAATCTGGGCATAGTGAATATTTTTCTTGAATGATATTGTGTTGCAGTGCTTGTGACTCTACTAGATATGTATATAGAATTGCACTATGTACTCCTCGAACTATAGTGCTATATATAGGTTTTTCTCATTGGATAGGTTTCCAAACCTCCTAAATAGGTGTAATATGAGATTCCTATGAGGCTCTATCCTATAACCCACATTACTCTCACGATGAGTGACTGGTGATTCCTATAAAGAAATGTTCTAAGATGACTCAGTCATGAATGAATGAGGTACACGGTTCCATGATGGAGAATATTTTAGTTCCCACTATGTACATGATATAATGCCATTATCAAAACATCTATTAGTCCAATCTCTGAGTCCATAAAAATCATTATATCTATGTACATGGATACGATGATAATTACAAAAGGGTTGATGTGTCTATTTCTGGTGGAGATACAAATTTCATAGATGAATAGAAGATAATGTGATTAACCTCCTATCTAATAGTGTTGATAATATGACACATGGGATATCTGTCTTTGAATCAAACTATAGTGTTGACTTTATATTGTTTTCTATATTACATATTATAGGTTGTGTTTTTGAAACTATCTCTCTATTCTTAACTAATTGATTTTCTAGTTGTGGTCTCCTATCTTATTTAGGACATGGTGGATGTTGGATGCTAGGAGTTATAGGTAATGCTATGAAATCTAGAGTGATCTGATCAATTGAATCTACCTTAATCAATTTTAATTTCTTTTCCAAGGATAGAATTATATGACATAAGTTCCTAAAATAGGACTTTGTTTGATATAGTAGATTCTTGAGGAGAGGTTGGTAAAGCTCCTTTATAAATATATGCCAAATCTCTAAAAATTTTGGTTTGTAT